>OVAX01000718.1:0-63762 GCA_900406405.1 Lepidium africanum | reverse complement strand
TAAAGTATAAGAGAAGAGCTTCAGGTTCCCACCGTTTCTTCCCAACTCCTATCATTCACTCAATGCTCGCGGTTGCCACAGTCTGCGTTTGCGTCTGCGTTTTCATGCATGCTTTCCCAACCGTCAGACAAGGATTTAGCTTCAGTTGGGGAGGTTTGGATTATGGCTCAATCTAGAAAAAATTATAATTTATTCTCTTGTGTCGCACAAAATAAGAAAAAAGAAAGAGACTTTGGTACGGATGGATATAAAGAAATGCTCAGAGACTTGACTCTGACAATGACCAAGTGACTACATATCACTCAATGGAGTTTCATCGTCGGTAGTTTTTGTTTTTTTTTTTCTGTCTGGTTAAGTTATATATATCTTGGCTTGGCTAATGTATTTCTGTGTATTTTCTTATACTTGTTTATGATTATTATTATTATTATGATTTTAACAAAGATAATAACCTGCTGCTGCATATAAATGGCAGTTGTTTTACTCTTTTCTTTTTGGCTTGTTTGTAAATTTGTACGTTGTTGTACAAGTAAGTAGTTCTCATTTTGCTGTAACTTCATGAAAAATGATTCTTTAATTTACTTTGTCAGCCATGTCTTCATTAAGATCGAAATCAGGTCAATCCCTGTTTTCACTAAAGAAGAATCGGAAGTTAAAGTTCAGAGGTTTCTTTTATTTTAGATTTGTTGCTCGATGGTTGGTCTTATAAAAAGAAGAATTTCATGTAAATGTTTGAATAGAAAATACCATATATATATGAAGAATTTCAGGTAGCACCTAACAACCATTCTCGTTAATTTTCTGCATTTATATTTTGAATCGATTGGTACTACATTGTAATAGATATTGGATCATACTAGTCATAATTTATGACCTATATTAATAGTAATACCATGGCTTCGAATGGAGAATGTAGATCATGCAGAACACATTTTTATTATTATCTTATTATAAGATTTTTATATAATTCTGTAATTTTGATAAACAAGAAGATAAAAAAACTAGAATCACTTTACTATTTTGTATTTTGTACAAATTAGATTACATTAGATTATTTTCGTTCCGGTCAAAAATTTCGTGTTTATTTTATATTAGTTTAGGAAGGAACTATTATCAAACAGTGACATGCGATAATTTTTTTTATATGAACTATACGAAATAATTAATTGATATAATTAACTAATAGAATCTTATTTTATTTTATTTTAATGTTATCGATATGGATTAACGAACCACAATTACTACTATAAGTCGGATATAATAAACGAATTAAAATTAAGTAATACTCAGAGTTAGATTGATTTTGTTCCGGCGAAAAGAATTTCATGTTTGTTCTATATTATTAATTTTTAACATTCTTTTCTATTTTTTCCATCAATAATTACAACTATCTTTTCTATTTTGTTCTTTTCTATAAATTACAAAATTTCAAATATTGATATCATTATGCCACCATATACGATAATGAGCTTTAGTAATTAATATATATATATATTTAATTTTTTGACTAAATGAGAGATTATATTAATTATAGTTAACTAAATGTGAGGTTTTCTATTCAATCTCATAAGAAAATATATTTTACCATTTTAAGTTTTTAATGGAAACTAGTCAAGATATTTAATTTATAGAAAATAGTCAAAACATTTTAACTGATTCCCCCATAACTAAAGAACATACATTTAAAATGGAGTATTTTGATTTTCCCATAACAAATTTGCAATATTTTCTCTCATGTTTGCCATACGATCTCCTTCTCCTATTTCTGTGGCTTCCATGGCGCTTACTTGAGTCTCAAAATTTGCGTTGTCATTTTCTGTACGTCCCATTACCTCGGCGAAATCCTCATCTGATGCGTTTGAAATACTTATAGAATTATGTAGTCCCATTGTAGCCAATATCACTCTTTTTTTAACATGGACATCATATCTAGGAAATTCACATAGAAACCTCCATTTCTTCTTCCAAACGCCAAATGTCCTCTCAATAACTGATCGTAAAGATGCATGATATCGATTAAACAAATTTTTGCTTGTTTTTAGGAGAAAGACCATTTTCAAACTGTGCCATGTGATACCTGATAATCATGTTTCGTGAAGATCTAAATGGCGCTAAAAACCCTTGTTTATTGGGGTAACCAGAATCAACTAGATAATACTTGCCTGCTGGAGGCAAAGAAAATTCAGAATTATTATCTTGCGCCATTGTGAGAACTGCTGTATCATGACATGAACCTGGTGCTCCATTCCAAACGTATATAAATAACATGTTCAGATCACATATGGCCATTATATTAAGCGATGTTGTATTGTGTCGATTCCAATACATTCCTTGTATTTCAGGCTTCATACGTGAACTCCATCCATGGCTCCAACAAATCCACTAAAATATGGCCAATATTTTCGCTTCATTAACCCTTGTTCAGGAATCCGGCTTAGTTCTTCTCTCGTTGGAGTCATGATATAATCACAAGCAAGTAACTATGTCGCTCTAAGAACTTCAAAAAAATTTCTATTCACTGTCTCTTGTGTTCGTNTCAAAAAAATTTCTATTCACTGTCTCTTGTGTTCGTCCAAATCGCAACCCAACATCTCTCTGAACCTCGTTGTGTCCACATATACGTAGAAACATGGCTACACTTTCTTCAATGCTTACATTCAATGTTGATTGTAAGCCATATCTCGTTTCTAGTTCACCACATAATCTTCAGAAGCAATCAAGTGACATTCGTAGCAACTGAAGACACGCAAAATTATCTACTTGTAATCGACGCCATATATTTATCCACCCCAAACCACCATCAGTTTGGACTGGTCCCCTTTCAAAATATCGATGGTAGTAATTCAATGATGGTTGAATAATTAACTCTTCAAATTGTTCATTTTCCGAATTTCATAACTCGATTCTCTCCTCACAACTTAGATTTTGGACACCTTGTGATCGCAACTGACATATACGAAATGCCTGAAACATTGTAAACACGAGGTTAAAGATAAATCAAATTGATAAAAAAAAATTAAAAGGAATGGTTCAATAATACATAATACATAATGGATAATATAAAAACAATTACACAAATATTTTAAGGATGCTAATAACAAAACAAAAGTGCTACTAAACTAATCTTCAGTTCCAGAATCACATTGGTGACTTTCATTTAAATTTTGTCCTCGCTTCTTTCCCTAGATGTTGAATAATCCTCTAGTTCTACGTGTTCTTGGTAATTTTTCCATTTGAGAATAATTCGTGAAACCAAATTCTGGTGATCCTCCTTTGTGAACGTTGGGATGAGTGTGAGCTTCCACATCCTCTAGAGATCTTTGTTGAGCATTTGTTGTAGTATCCATTTCAGCTCCCACTGAAAATCCACGTTGAACATATGTCGGAGTAATCTGTGGTGGACCATTTGATAATGAACCCCATTGTGGACCATTTGATGACGTACCCCATTGTGGACCATTTGATGACGTACCCCATTGTGGACCATTTGATGACGTATCCCATTGTGGACCGTTTGATGACGAACCCCATTGTAGACCATTTGATGATGAACCCCATTGTTGAGCATTTGGAGGTGTACGATATAGTTGGGTATTTGGCGAGAAACCCAATTGCGGAGCATTTGAGGGTGTACCATATGGTTGGATATTTGGCGAGAAATTCCATTGTTGAG
The DNA here is from genome assembly GCA_900406405.1 of Lepidium africanum. Classification (NCBI taxonomy): domain Eukaryota; kingdom Viridiplantae; phylum Streptophyta; class Magnoliopsida; order Brassicales; family Brassicaceae; genus Lepidium; species Lepidium africanum. Next base: position 60,089 of record OVAX01000718.1, on the reverse strand, counting down.
CATTTGGAAGTGTACCATATGGTTGGATATTTGGCGAGAAATTCCATTGTTGAGCATTTGGAGATGTACCATATGGTTGGTTATTTGGTGAGAAACCCCATTGATAAACATTAGGAATCCCGCCTAAATTTGGACTCCCAACATTTTGTCCTGAGGCTAACCGCTTTCCCACAAATTCGCTATCTCTTGTATATCCAGTTAGAGTTTGAAAAAATTGCACCTTATCTTCGGTGGTGTTTTCCTTTCGATCAATAAAATGCTTACGCCAAAATTTATCATCTTTCATGCTTGAATACATGCCCAGTAAAATTCAGTGTACTTAGGAACCTCCATCGATTCAACTATCTTTAAAGATACTGTGCATTTGTCGTAATCGTCTTGATCGAAAAAAATTTCTAACATATTTTAGTTGTAATCCTTTTTCTATGATATTAATTATAAATTATTTTTACAGTAATTTAGCTAAACAATATATACAACTAATAGTATATGTGAGAAAACAATTTATAATAAATTACCTGATCATTTAATTATTTTAGTGATAGTTATTAAAATTTTTTTTCTATCATATATATTATAGACCCTATATATATACATTTGTTTAATTTTTTTTAACTTAACTAAATATGAAAATATTTGAATCTAAACACTTTCTAACTTTTTTTGTAACTTTTAGTTTTGTATTGTATGAAAATCGTAATTAAAAAATAATAATTAATTGTAATAACAGAAATTAAAAATAGTTAAAAAGACATGCTAACATGCACACTAGTAGTTACAAACCAAAGTTTAGCTCAAACATTCTTAAAAATTAATAATATCATATTTTATAAACAATATTATAATTTTCATTATAAAAATGATAACAAACAAAAATAACAAATAATATTTGAAAATATTGTTTATAAGTATCATTGATCTTTTTTGTTTACTTTGTTGTATTGTTGTGATTATCCTGATTTTTACAATTTTTATAAGAAGTAATCTTGTAATTAATAAATAAATGATTAAATGATTAAAAAGAAAAAAAAGGATGAAAGAAACTTACATTCTCCTTCTCGTAGGAATTAAGAGCAATTGATGAGTTGTGTGAGTAGAAAGACTTATATAATCAATAATAAAAGAATTAAAAAAATGAAAAGAAAATGCAGATCAAGAGATATGCATGTTCTTATTTTCCCGTAATTCTTTAAACTGCACAGATTTTTGCAGATTTTTGTACTACATTTTTAGTTTTGTACTGCATTCAATTTTTTGCTGAATAGAACAAATTAATGCAGTTGGTCTCACATCCAGTTCTCCTACATAAAATGTGTACTCCATTCATAGCCCATTTATATATATATATATATATATATTTATATATATATATATTTATTTATTTAATACCCTATAAAGTCGGTAGAAGCAAATTGACAACATAAAAATGGAGGAATATGTTAACGATTCCCACGTGAATTGTCGAGCTTCTGAAACATTACAAATCACGAAAGCTTTCATCAATGATTTTTTCTGTTGTTGTCGCAATTAATCACAAGTAAAAGATTCTTTAAATTAGTGTGATTCCGTTACTTAATAAACGACAGACCTAAAATATGCTTGAAAATGATATAATTTGTAACGTTATATTTCAAAAGTTTATTCCAATGGCGATTAAGTCAAGCTGCTCTTTATGTTTTTCTTTTTTTCTATCTTGCGCATGAGCTTCCAAATCAATTATCAAGGTGTAAGTGGTGGGTCCTCATCTTTCATTATATAAGATTTATATGGAACTTAGGCTTTTCGTATTCCTTGTAGCTCTCCATGTATAACATTTTAATATCAAAATATTATATAGTCTGTACTCATACTTTTTTCATAGTTTAAAAAATATACAATTAATCCAAATTTTTTGATGTGGTGTTTAGTATGATGCAGCTAATGACTCCGATATATATCAGAAATTTAATACTTTAATACTATCTATAGTAATAAAATTTTAGAGTAGATTTTAGCTATGTATTAGACTTCATCAATATAGAACTGATACAATTAATGTATAAAACTTATTCATAAGATTCTACTTCATTAAAAACTATCGAAGAAAACACGCAAACATTATAAAAAAATAACACTTATATTTCAAACTAGTTGATCAAATACAAACTTTTTCTTGCAATTATACACATCCCCAGATTAAAATAAAATAATATATCCCCCCATCCAAACTTAATCAACAACACATCTATCGACTTATCAAATGCATCATCAAAGGATAGTAATTAATCTTTACAGATAAAAGTATAAACATTCATAATTATAGTTAATAAAATTTCATAATCACCCTCCTCTGACACGTGAAATTACCTTAGTAGCACCTCCATTTCCGCCGCCGCCTCTGGTTACACCGTCCATAATAGCTTCACCAACACCTTCACCAAGACCTTCCACTATACCACCGAGAAAATCAATCATAACCTGAGACGCAAACCGCGCAGCCGTTCCCAAAACCGCCGGAGACCTATCCTTTCCTTTATGTCCGTTTGCACGGAGGCCGTTCACGGCGGCATCTTTGGCGCAAACGGCATGCAAACGGTAATCACAAACGGTGCAACGGTAAACCCTCCCTGTTCGCTTACCTCTCTTGCACTCTCCGCAGAGGAATCCTCCGGAGTCTCCTCCGGTGCTACTGGCGGTGGAGTTGAGGAGGCGGAGAGGGTGTTGGTGGAGAGAGGAGAAGGAGAGTGAAGGAGATAACATGGCACAGCCAGGATGCATTTGAAAGCTGCAAGCTTTGCATCTGAAGTTGTAACCTTTTGGTGATCTTCCACATATGTCACATTTTGATTTTACTATTCCTCCTTTTCCTATTATTCATAATCAACAATGAAAATGCTATCAACAATATATTCATTTACACTCTCTACGTGTAGTAATTAATTAGTCATTCTTTCGTTCAGGTATTTTTGTATTTGATTATGCATGTTTTAACTTATGGTGTCTTCATTTTATTTCACGGTCTTTTTTTTTGTTTCAGCGATATCATCATTTCTCACTATGATTAAATTAAGTTTGAGGTTAGCAATCTGATATCTCTAAAAAATTTTAGAAAGCTTATTCTCTGTTGTTCAACGTAACCAACATTTCTTACTTAATTTTGATACCCACTAAACCAAATAATTAATCGACAATTTATCAACGTTCTCTTTATAGTTATGTGAGTCTAATTCTTGATCTGAAAACAAAGAAAGAATATAAGATTAGTATCAAAATGACAACAAAAATAAATGTCAGAAGAAATAATAATTTCAATGAAGTTTGACCATTTTCATAATTAATACCAAAAACAGCTTTGCACTGAAGTCCGACAAAAAGAATATAATAAAAGAGGAGACAGTAAAGAAACGTACCAGGTTTGGCAAAGAAGAGAAGTTGATGGTGAGAATGAAAAGGATGTGACTTAAGTAGAGGAGGAGCCAAAGCACAAAACTCATGGAGTTGATAATTGCACTCTTGACACACATACCTAACCCCTGCTCCTTCTTCTTTGCACCCTGCACACGTGTACATATCCGGCAACTCTATCTTGACAAGCACGTGTTGCGGATGTCCGAAATGGACCATCTCTTCCCCTTGTTTCAGCTGAGGTGATGTCGGGAACTCTACTGACCGCGGTCGCTGATGATTTCTGTTTATTTCATTACTGCGTACCACTGCGGCTGAAACGATAGCGTTTGACGTAGAACGTCTCAGAGATGCTGCTGCAGCGATGGTGGAAGTACTCATGTCGTTCTTGGAATTCGAATTAATGGTTATAGATTTGCTTCTCATCATTCTTTCTGATTTTACAATGAAAAGCTTGAGCTAGAGTTGTAACTTTCGATATTTGTTGTTGTGTGGTACGGAGGTGAAATTTAGGAGTGGTGAATTTAGAAGATGGATATGAGTCTATATATGGTTAAAAAAAATAGAGACTGTTTAGTTAGAGAGACAAGAAGTACTGTGTATTTTGCTTCAAAGTTTCTAGAGAGAAAAGAAGGTAAGATGCTTTGTTGACTTATTTGTCATGTAATTGCATGGGCACTTACGTTAAAAGTTAAAACTATAAAACTGTTATAAATTTTTGTTTTTCTTTTCTTTATTGCCATGAACATTTGAGATGTATACGTCCCCGTATGTATATAGATAGGGTCATTAATGCATACTATATGTGTGTAATTCCATTAATTGTATATATGTATAATCGTTGTTTTCTTTCTTTCTGACATTGTTTACTTATTATCCCGAATTAAATAAATTGTCAATTTGATACGGTGGAAAAAAGGCTCAAAAAGGTTTTATTGTTAGTTTTTTGTATTCTTAATTTTATAAAGCTATTGTGAGGATCTCGCAAATAAATGCTATATACCATACATTTGTTTTATAAATATTGCTGATACGTTTTTTTTTTTTGACGACACTAGTTTACTTATACTATTTCGTCTGTGAATTGTAACCTAAAGTAAAGAATGGCTTCTCTGCAACGTGTATATATAGTTTTACCATGATTTTTTTTCTATACTAGAATCAATCAATTGTCAAGTTCCTTAAATCAATTGTCCGGCTACAGGCGTTATATCCTTCGGATTAGCCCCCAACAATCGTTTCTTTAAGAAATGACATATCGGAAGTCATATCCCCATCCATAGTATGTGAGTAAACTATATTATAATAGCAGAATTGTGGTACTTATTGTATTATTATCAACAAGAAATGCTTAGTTCCCCCACCAAATTCTAATATTCGAATATAACATAGAAATGTAATGGGACCCGATTTAATTCCGATTCCTCGCGAGACCTTGCAAATATTTGTACTCATAGTCTCCAAGCAAACCCCAAAGCAAAATCGCCTTCGTATACGTATACTTATTTCTTCGTAATAACTAGCTTAAAATTTGTATTTGTACGCAGATTTAAGTTCATGTTTATTCACTCAAAACATAAGAACTCAATTTACATGAATCAAGAAATTATTTCATACAAAATCTTGAAACTTGAGTTGATAAAAGTGCTAATAAACACACTAAGTGAAAGGTAAGAGGCCAAACTATGGGTCCTGTCATTGAAATAATATATATTCTTCCCCTCAAACCGAGCAGCTTCTCAGTAGAAACGTTTAATAAAAATTTAGAGAGATTCACCATTCCTTTCAATTATTAATGACACTTTTGAGATTTATTATTAATTTCCAACAATCTAAAAAGGCAAGAAAAACATTAGAAGAAACGATACAACTTTGTGATGTGTATGCGCTGTAAGGGAAGGAGAAGAGAATCAAAGAACAACAGAGGACTCATGACAACTATGAGAAAGATTAGAAAGATTCTTACTCAATTGAAAACTTGACTCTAACTCTTTATTTAGCCAATTATTTCACTTTGTTCAATCTCACAAGTTATTCCCACACTGTCATTTCATCTCTGGATATCACTCATTATTGGATTTAATCCTACATGATTACTTTCTCCATTAGGCTAATATGAAACGTACATATGTTGTTAAGATAGAGCAAGGAATAAATCAAACGAATATGTAGCAATACTAATAACAGTAGTTTTCTCTTTATTCTCATACATTGCTCCGGATTACGAATTATTATCCTCAACATAATATATTGCTAAATATGCTTAGGAGTTTTGTTTAGTTTTGTTTTAAGTACGTATAACTATAGCTGAAATCTAACTAAGGTTATTTTAGTTCAGTTTCTAAAAATTTTGTTTTTTTATACATTTACTGTATAAACTTGATAGAATGCCGATTTACTCTCAGTCTGGTGGTTAGGATAATCCAGCTAATGACTCAGGGTACCAGCATTTGATTTCTCCCTACTACACTAGTAGATTATAAAAAAAAGGATTTTAGACCGTAGAGTTTAGACTATGGATAAAGGCTTATCGATCTAATTGTTAACAAAATAATTGGATAGAATAATAAAGTGGACAAATGTTCAATGTTAGATAAATACTTTATATTGAGTGGTAATTAGTAAGTCTTGATCGTAAGTAAAGCTATATATGTTAGAAAAGCAAAAAAAAAAAATTAATTTATATTCAGAGAGATTTGTAGTTCGATCGTGTCAAATATTTAGTTGTTCTTTAAATCTAAACTAGGACTAAACCTGCATTACACCGCGGAATTTGAGTTTTATATTTGAAAAAAAAAACAGAAAATCTATAAATTTTTCAATCAATAATATTTTGTACTAAAAATAAGTTTAAGAGTATAGTGTGGTCAGGAACATAGGAAGTTGGTGATTTTGTTCTTTTATGTATTTGACTTTTCGTTTTGATAATAAAAAATTGTTGATATTTAAATTTAATGATCATGATTTAAAATTTATATTTTGGATCCAAACCATAAGCTAATTTTAGTGTATGATTTTTTGAAAGTTATATTCTCTGAACAATTATTATGAATATAAAATACAAGTTTATCTCTAGGCATAAAACCCTAAACCCAAACAAAAATCGACCCAGATACAAAGGAACTGAATCCAAATCAAACTCGGAAAAATAAAAAAATGGGTCGAAATCTATGTACCCAAAAAACCGAATCCAAACCTGAAACTGAACCAAATCAAGAACCAATGGGTATCCAATATATTTTATTAAAATTTTATCTTTTTAGAGTTTTTCTAATAAATATATATTAATTTTGAATTTTTATATAAAAATACATGAGCCTGAACTTGATCTATACCAAACCGAACCTGTTCCAAAAAATACAGATACCCGAAGAAGTCTTATATAAAAAGAACCAAAATACTAAATCAGAGGAACCAAACCCGACAAAGTATAGAATGGGTCCTAGAACTATGTATCCAAAAAATCAAATTCAAACCAAAACCGAATTTGTACCTGATATATTTATTACATTTTAGGTTTATTAGAGTTTTTTCTATTAAATCTTTATTAATTTTGAATTTTTATGTAAAAATTTATAATCAAACCCATCTTAAGCCTATTTTAAGGGTAATCATGAACCATAGGTTAATTTTATCTTATAGATTATAACACATACAAAATAAAAGTATCTTCCAATTTAATGTGTAAGATATTTCATATCATTTTTCACTTTAAACCCAAAAAATATGATACGGACCAGTGCACTAGAGATAAGTACACTCAACCTTAAATCTATGTAATATAAAGGACTGTCTACCAACAAGCAGAACTTTAGGTTCACGCTCGCTAGGTTTCTAGACGAGGACTAGGCTCAATGATAGCTAGAGTTTTCGTGATCCTCTCACGTGGCACAATGGATAAGGTTTTATTTTCTTGTTTAATCTCTCTCATTTTATTCATTGAACAAGAAGCAAATATATTACTGACATTCCCTAAGGAAACCCTAATTACAATATGAGAAATGAGCCTTATTAAACAAAAAAGAAATAAAAGCCTTAAATGAATCAGACTTTCTATTTCATGATGTACCACATAAGTTGGCTTGTAAAAAAATAAAATCATTCAACAATTTTGGGCCTAAACTTTATGAAAAATAATTAACCATAAATTAGGACAATAATAAACTGTTTTAAAACAAACCAACATATAGGCCCCAAAAGACTTATTATATCTCAAAAAAAAAAACATCAGAGAGTAAGGCATAGTGTTTGCTAGGGTCAATCTTGGTGTCACGCTTCATTAGATCCCTCCGAGTCTGAGAGATTTGACCCTAAATCCTGACAGGGCCGGTCCAACTTTCTCATTATCTTTAGCTCTTCGTATTTCTTCTTCTCAAGACCCATAGCAGCTAGTTCAATTACATGCTTCCCTACAGCATCAATCCTAAGAAAACACACATTTCCTTTGTCAGGAACAATGCCAAACGGGTCCCCCTCAATCCGGTTCTCTCATTGGCCCTCAGGTGTGTGTTCATTAGAAGTCTTCATGGTCTTGTGCTTCCACCAAGTCGACAACAAGGCTGCCTTGAAACGTTCAGGGGTTGGAGACAAAGTGAATACCATGTTTTATACATAGAATGTGTACGTGTTGGAAAGCTATCATGCAAGGCTCGCGTGCCAAACCCCCAAAGGTGACCTAACAAGACATGGCACAAATTCATAATGGAGATGTCACAACTGATGAGGTCATGATACTCATCACCAATGGAGAAATGTACAAAATCTTGCCAATGCACCTTCATGGTGTCATGCGTGTACATCCAAGTCACATCATACAAATCTGGATAGGTCACTACGAGCAGCCTCAAACTCTTCATTAGCTTGTCCAAGATGATGTTCTCACTACTACTTGGATCTATGATGAGTGCACACTTGATCCCTTTGATCTCACAGCTACCTTTGAACACTTGCTTCCTTTGACTATGAAGAAAAAGTCTCACAATTGTGGTAGCAAGACATCAAGGCTAACTTATGTTGGCAACTGATGTATCTCATATTTAGCCTAGTTTTCATCTCATATTAGCATCATGTTTAGTTTTTTAGTTGCATAGCATGTCATTTTAGAGTCATTTTGTGTCTAGTTGTACATTTTAGTCATTAAGACATGTATTTGCATATTTTTTTGTGTGTTTCTGGTATTTTAGGTGAATGGGACTATGAACTAAGGAGATTGGAGCTTAAGTGAGGAATGGGGATGCTTTGAGGCTTGGACAATGCATTGGAAGGAAGAAGGATTGAAGATTGGAAAGGCCATGGTCGCGGCCGTAACCCGTCCCGCGACCTGCATAGGTCGCGGGTACGCATGTACGGACGTATGTACGTACGTCCGTATTGTCACCCGGATGGAGGATGCATCATCCGTATTGTCACCCGGATGGAGGATGCATCGTCTGTAAGGTCGTTCGCAAGGCCATCCGCGGGTCGTTCGTATCCGCAACTGGATACGTGACCGGACAAGTCGCAGATTATGTCTGACCCATCCCGCGACCTACCTTCTCGACCTGTGAGGGTCGAGACCTGCGATCCGGACTTTGGCTAGCCACTCGCGACCCGTCCCGTAACCCAACCAACCCGCGACCATCGTTTGCAGGACACACGCGACCTAGGCCGCGACCCGCTCGGGCCGCGGCTAGCAATTACTCTCGACCTAGGTCATGACCTGCCCGGGCCGCGGCTAGCAACTACTCTCGACCTAGGTCGCGACCTGTCCGGGTCGCGGCGACGTGAACCAAAATCTTTTTATTTTCGGTTTTATGCAATTTTAGCCGGTTTGTCCCAGTTTAATGGTTTATTTTAAGTAATCTGAAACCCTAATCTCATGTGTATAAATACATGGTGAAGGGATCAAACACATTATGCCTTTAATTTCATATAGTTTTTAGATCTAGCATAGCTTTCTCTTTAAGTTTTGTCAAGAACACTTTGAAGATTGTAGAGAACAAACTTGGGATCCCTTTGGGTGACCATTTCGTGGTCATTTCTTAAGTGATTGAGAGTCTCTTGTTCATTCTCTATCTTTTTTCATTATGTTTTGCTTGTTTAAGTTGTTTGTTTGCATAATCATCATGTGTGAGTAGTTCTCTAGAATGGTTTAGGTTGTGGCTAGATCTAGGGCTTGGTTTTGATTGATTGATGTTTAGGATTGTTAGAACCTCCTATCTAGGTGCTCTTAATGCTAGATTCATCTTGATCACATGGATTTAGATGCTAAGAAGATTATCACCCGAGAGGTGTTTGATGAAATTCCCGAATGACCTATTTTAGGGATCTTTCTCCATAACCATTGAGAGATGATGTTATGGGATTGATTGGTTATAGTGGACTTGATTGTAAAGCATTTGGGAGTCTTTATCTAACAAATGAGAGTTTAGTTGGGTCATTTCTCTTAAATAGTGACTAGTGCCATGAGAGTGGGCTAGTTTAGCTTTGATTGTTGTGTTCCATGCCCTAGGTGAAGCATTCATTGGCTCCTTGTTGCATCATTCATTCAATTGCCCTGTCCCTAGATTGATTGTCATGCCTAGATCATTTATCTTTATCATATTTTTTGTTTGTCACTTTAGTTTACATTTGCTTTGGTTTATTATTGCTTCAATTTGCTTGTTGGTGTGGCTATAATTAGGATGCATTTGCTTGTTTCTTGTTTTGTTTGCTTATTATTTTAGTCTTTAAATTACATCATCATTCACCTTGATTGCTCTATCTTAACACAACTCTTTGCATTCCTATTGTGCATCCTCATACTCCTTTGGGTTCAAACCTCAAGTGCTTGACAATGACATGATTGTGTGAGCATTTGTTGAATATAAATTTAATTGATTGTGTTTTGAGTATGCAAATGCTCTCTCATCAGCAACACATGCTACCAATGGTGGTTGTGCACACTTGACTTGTTTCACGACCCTTTCAAATGGTTGGTCCAACAACTCAGCCACGTAGGTACTCTTTGCTCACAAGGACAGGGCACACCTATAGCTTGTACCCCTAAATCTGGGAGAAATTGTGGATAAGAGAGATTTGATGCTCTTTCAGAATTGCCTATATCATGTTCGGATGGTAAGAGGATGCATGTAGGTTCTACGACATGCAGGCGAGGGAGTCTTCAGACTCTCGAGTGATAGGTTTCCACCCACAAGTTGGAGCTCACCCAAGGCTCAATCAATTTCATCCAATCTGCCTATGTTTTTTACGGCTTTAGCTTCATTAAGCACTCCACCGCTCTTGAAGATTTTTTTTCCTCTACAAGTTTTACATCAATAGAAGCATCACCTGCAACAACAGTAAGAAGAGACTTACACAAACTCTTTGAGTCTTTCTCCAGGGTAGGGTCCTTATGGACCGTCAGTTTGTGCTTTAGTTAACGCACGTCTTCTTTGGTAGATATGAAGGTTGTTGGTGGCTCATCAGATAGTCTCCTCAACAACAGAGATAGAGCACAAGGCGATGGCTCAACCATGGTTGGGTCACAGGCTAAGGTAGGCGTTGTGCGTGACATCTGCGACATTGAGGTGTCAAGATCGTCCTGACAAATAGGAGTGATCAGGGTGCTTGCAGCTTGCGACGGGGTTGCTTCATCAAATATGTAGCTTGCAGGCCTCAGAGACGTATACCGAGGTTGTTTTAACATGCTACAAATTATGGCTAGCACATGGGTGGCTTGTTGCATTAGTTGGTCGATGGCTTGGTGTAAGGCCAATGGTTCAGAGGTAGCAGACGCAGATTTGTCTCATGGTTTAGGACATGATACAGCCGGTATCAAATGTTACCTTAATCTTGTGGTGGCGGTAGTGGTGGCACAAGAACAATGGTTCAGACTGATATGGCTGAACAATGACTGATGCCAAAGTTGATGCAGCGCATAGAGATAAGCTTGCTCAAACTTAGTTCTAGGTGATCTAATTGATACCAACAAGCAGAACTCTAGGTTCACGTTTGCTAGGTTTCCATGCACAGAGTTAGAGTTGGACTCAATGACGGCTAGGATTTTCGTGATCCTCTCACGTGACACAAAAAGTAGGGTTTTGTTTTCTCTTTTAATCTATATCTCATTTTATTTATTGAATAAGAAGCAAATATATAGGAGATTTAATTACAATAAGGGTCATGGACCTTATTAAAACAAAAATAAAAATAAAATCTTAAGTGAATCATGATTTTCATTTCATGATGGACCACACGAGTTAGCTTTTAAAAAATTAATAAGATTTTTCAACAATTTAGGCCTAAAATATTGTAAAAATAATTATTTTTACATAAAAATTAGAACACTAATTGTCTATTGTAAAATAAATCAACAAATAGGCCCCAAACATTTTATTATATCAGAAAAAAAAATGCTCATCAGATGAGGTTGAATGGCGAGTGGTTTTTAACCAGTTTTTGGTTTTTGTTTTTGAAAAACTAGTTTTGTAAAATCATGATTTTGATAAAGCTATTTGCCAAAGTCAAAAACTGTTTTTTGGTTACAGATTACCATTCAAGTTTTTGGTTTTTTTTTGCTTTTATATAAATTTCAAAAACTAATTTTTGGATTATCAACATTAAATTATCAAAAAATCAAAAACCATTTTTTAGAATTTTGAAAACAAAAACTAAAATCTAAAAACAAATATCAAAATCTAAAATCTAAAAATTAAAAACTAAAATCTAAAAACAAAAAACAAAAACCAAAAATTGTTCATGTTCATCCATTCATAGCCATTGAGTTATGCTTATCTGCTAGGGTTATTCTAAATGTCATGCTGCATCAGGTATCAATTGTTAGGAATTCGGATTATGCTAGTTATTAAAGAAAAGTTGTTGAATTTTTTATAGATATATAGGTTATAATTACCTATGTTATAGATAAAATAATTATGTATGTAAAATATCTACCTTATATTCCTCTCACCTTTTTGGTGAATTATTAATGTGTGTTGACAAAAAAAATATATATATATATATATCTACCTTATGTTCACTTTCCTTCACTTCCTATATATATATATCTACCCCCTTCATGAAAACATACCACTACTTTACGAAAGAAAAGAAAGAGTAAACAACTCATTATTACCTTTTCTCTCAATCATAAGGTCTCTCTCCCATTATATACAACAATTTCTATTGAGTTAAAGATAAGAAGAAAGTTATTACTTCTCTTTACTCACGTTTGTTGAATAATATTATAATATACAATATATAGTTATTTTATAATCCGCGCTCGAAAAAGAAGGTAAAGTTTAAATTTTGTCAATTTTATCTTTATACTTTTGTTATATTGAGTAATTGGCCCCCATTTCTATATGCTATATATTTCAATCTAATTTATATGTTGTTATAATGCCGATAGACCATGTGGGTGACTTGTTCCCAATAGATTTTTAAATTAAATGTCTAGAAGACATTTAGAAAGCATTTTAGAAGAATGATTAAATTAAAAATGTCATAAAGACATATAATAAAATGTGTTCCAGAAGAATAAATCAAAATAAATTTTTCCAGTAAACAAATAAATTTGTCAAGTAGACAAATAAATAAAAAATAAATTTTTCCAGAGACAAGTAAAGAAAAATAAATTTGTCATGTTGACAAATAAATAAAATAAGTCTATTCTGCAGATAGATAGATAAAAATAAATTTGTCGTGAAGACAAATAATATATTTAAGTTTATTATTATTACGTCATATTTAATTGTGTCGTCTATGCTTCGATTATTATTCGTGATTATGTTATTCTTGATAATTTTATTTTGGATATATTTTCTAACGGTTATAAAAAAATATTCTAACGGGTAATATTTACCGTTCATAACGGTAATATTCTAATCTATAAATACACTCATCTTTCACTCATTTTCATCACTCAAAATTTTTTACCTTCTCTCAAATTTTCTCTCTGAAAATTGATTCATTTTTGCAAAACAATGTGTTGGTTTTTAATCTTTTGCCTCAGTATGATTCTTTTCACTAATCATGGGTTTTTCATCGGCGATTTCACTCACGCAAAATTTTGGATTGGTTACTTATTTGTACTTTGTATCTCTTTGTAATCACCTGCTTATTTCATTTTTATGTGTTTAATCGTTAACATGTTATTGTATTGCATTTTATTATAAGTTAATAATAAAATGTATTATTAAATTTATTATGCAGTAATCATGTCAAACTTGGCTAAACTCGAGATCACTGCCCTCGATATATCCGGACATAATTATATAAGTTGGGCAGTTGCAGTAAAGCTGCACCTGAAAGGAAAAGGATTAATCAATACCATCGATAAGTCCAAAGAGGCTACTGAAGAGTCCAAGGCCAACACCATTACACCATATCCACGATGGTTTAAAGGATGAATATATAGCAAATGAAGATCCTACAGATCTCTGGCAGTCACTCAAAGACAGGTTTGATCACCAGAAACGTGATCTTACTAAAAGCAAAACATGAGTGGCTGAACCTCCGGTTCCAGGATTATAAAATCGTAAGTGAATATAATTTTGCATTGTTCGCAATCACCTCCATGATAACGTTATGTGGAGAAAAGATCACTGATTACGACATTATCAAGAAAACTTTCTAAACATTTCATCTTGGAAATGTAATCCTACAACAGCAATACCTTAATGGATACACAAAGTATTCAAAATTAATTTGCAAGTTCTTCTTATAGCATAACAAAATAATGAACTTGTAACGTAAACCATCAGTCTCGCCCTACTGGATCAGTATCATTCCCAGAAGCGAATGTTGCATCATCAAATTATAATAACTAATGGGCATGGACGCGGTCGAGGTAATTACCGTGGTCGTGGACGAGGTGGATATGGACGTGGAAAAGGAAAAAAGTATCATCCTAATGATTTCAACAATGAAAGAAATAATCAAAAGTCAAAAGGAAAGGAAGTTGATAATAAGCAACACGAAAATCGTTGCTATAGGTGTGGCATAAAAGGACACTGGTCGCGTACCTGTCGTACGCCGAAGCATTTTATCCATCTTTATCAAGAGCTGCAAAAGAAAAAAGAAAAACAGAAGGAAACTAATTTCCTATATGGTGCCGAAACTTCGTTTTATTATGAACATGTGCCTTCTTTTGATAATGAAGTCGGGCCTTCTCTTCAAAATGAAGCTGGACTTTCATTTGATGGTATAGATACTCATAACTATCTCAAAGTAGCTGATTTCGCTGTTAATTCTGTAGATATCAGTGAAAATCAAGATAATTAGAATCTTTCTGAAGAAGAAAGTATGACATGATGTATAATTAGTTATGCTTGTATAAAAAAAATCCTAATGTTGTTTATGTTTTGTAAAATAGTTTTTGTAAAATATGTTTTTGTAATATAAAGTTTGTTTTATTATATTAATGCATCTTTTGTAAATATTTTCAAATAGAAATGTGGTAATCCGAAAACAAGGATGGAGATATATGTCTGGCAGATAGTGCTACAACGCACACAATACTCAAAGATAAAAACTATTTTTCCTCCCTTAAAATAAACAATTACACCGGAAGCGTGAATACTATATCATGTGATGCAAAAATTATTATAGGCTTCGAAAGAGCTTGTTTATCAATGCTAAGGGGAACAAAATTTGAGATAGATAATGCATTATATTCCCCCAAATCCTGTAGAAATTTGTTGAGTTTCAAAGATATCCGCAGAAATGGATATCACATAGAAATAGTGAATAAAAATGGTGTTGAATACATTTGCATTACATCAGTCAATTCGGAAAGGAAATGTATATTGGAATAGCTGCCAACTTTATCTTCTGGAATATATTTCACAAAAATAGATATGATTGAATCATATGTTATAGTGAACCCGAAGTTTACATGTACATTCAAAATCTGCCATGAACGCTTAGGGCACTCTGGTTTAGTCATGATGCGAAAGATTATGGAAAATACAAATGGCCATTTTCTGAAAATCCAGAAGATTCTTCAATCGAAAGAATTATCGTATAATGCTTGTTCTCTTGGGAAACTAATAACTCGGCCATCAGTAGCCAAAGTTGGGAATGAATCTCCAGTATTCCTAGAAAGAATACATGGTGATATATGTGGGCCTATCCACCCACAATGCTGACCATTTAGATATTTTATGGTATTAATTGATACATCTAGTAGATGGTCACATGTGTGTCTATTAAGCACACGAAATATGATTTTCGCAAAATTCATTGCCCAAGTAATCAGGTTAAGAGCACAGTTTCCTGATTATACAATAAAGAAAGTAAGACTTGATAACGCTGGTAAATTGACTTCACAAGCCTTCAACGACTATTGTATGTCATTGGGAATACATGTTGAACATCCAGTCCCACATGTTCACACACAAAATAGCATGGCTAAGTCTTTAATCAAACGGTTACAGATTATTGCTAGACCGTTAATAATGAGAACAAGACTCCCAATTTCAATATGGATTATGCAATTTTGCATGATGCGGCACTAATTCAAATAAGACCGAGTGCATACCATAAATATTCCCCATTAGAATTAACATCTGGTCATAAGCCAGATATATCTCATCTCCGTGTTTTTGGATGTGCGGTTTATGTTCCTATAGCACCACCGCAAAGAACAAAAATGGGACCACAAAGGATATTAAGAATATATATTGGGTATACATAATTCGGTATCTGGAACCAAAAACTGGTGATATGTTTACGAGACGTTTTGCCGATTATCACTTTAATGAAGATGAATTTCCAGCGTTAGGGGGAGGAACTAAAGAAGCTCCAGAAGACATTACTTGGTACACACCTTTGTTGTGGCACCTTGATCCCCCTACAAAGTAACGTGAACTGGAAGTTCAGAAAATTGAGCATTTACAAAATGTGGCAAATCAGATACCAGATGCGTTCAGCGATACAAAAAGGGTGACTTAATCATATATACCCGCTATGAATGTTCCATCAAGAGTTATTGTTCCGGAAGAACAAAGTGATGAAAATATAGCAAATGAACCTAACGTTCAGTTGAAAAGAGGGAGACCAATGGGATCAAAAGATAAGAATCCCCAAAATAAAAAGAATTTGGGAGAAATAAATAAAAATGGTCCAAAAGAACCAAATCATACAGAGTCAAGTTCTGAAGAAGAAAACAAAGAAAGCCATGAGATTTCCATCAACTATGCCCAAAATAGAAATATTTGGGTTAGAAACAAAATAGATAATGATGATGATGGAAGTTTTTCGTTTTCTGTATCAAAAGAAATTGATAATGAAAATGATGATCCATATCGAAAGTCCATATTAGAATGCCAGAAAAGACATGATTGGGAAAAGTGGAAAATAGCCATGACAACAGAATTGAACTCCCTCAATAAAAGAAAAGTTTTTGGATCTATTGTCATAACACCTGAACATGTAAAGCCCGTTGGATATAAATGAGTTTTTGTTCGAAAAAAGAAATAAGAAAAATGAGGTAACAAGGTACAAAGCCCTACTTGTTGCCCAAGGTTTTTCTCAAAGACAGGGAATTGAATATAAGGAAACATATTCTCCGGTAATGGATGCAATTACCTTCAGATTTTTGATGAACGTAGCGACATCTAAAAATCTAGAAATGCATCTAATGGATGTTGTGACAGCATATCTATATGGATCACTTGATAATAATATATATATATATATATATATATATATATATATGTGAAAATCCTAGAAGGATTAAAGATGTCTGAAGCATTAAGTTCAAAATCAAAAAAAAAAATGTTCAGTCAAATTACAACAATCACTCTACAGATTAAAACAATCTGGACGCATGTGGTATAATCGCTTAAGTGAANTTTACGGATTAAAACAATCCGGACGCATGTGGTATAATCGCTTAAGTGAATATTTGTTGAGTAAAGGATATACCAACAATGCGATATGTCCTTGCGTATTTATTAAGAAATCTATATCTGGTTTTGTGATTATTGATGTATATGTTGATGACTTGAACATAATTGGAACTCTAAAAGAAATTGATGAGACAAGAACTCATATGAAGAAAGAGTTTGAAATGAAAGATCTTGGACAGACAAAATTTTGTCTTGGACTCCAAATCGAGCATCTTCAGAATGGAATTTTTGTACATCAATCAAATTATACAAAAAAGATCTTAAAACGCTTTTACATGGATAAAGCGACTCCTTTGAGTACTCTAATGGTCAATAGATCGCTTAATATAGATAAAGATCCATTCCGACCTTGTGAGGATAACGAAGAGGTATTGGGTCTTGAAGTACCTTATGTGAGTGCTATTGGTGGACTCATGTATCTTGCAAATTGCACTAAACCAGATATAGCATTCCCTATTAATCTACTTGCAAGATACAATTCGTCACCAACGCACAAACACTAGAATGGAATAAAACATATATCTTGTTATCTCCAAGGAACAACTGGCTTGAGATTATTTTATAATAGAAATTCTAGTTTCGATTTAGGATGTTTTGCAGATGCTGGCTATTTATCAGACCCACATAAAGCCCGATCGCAAACTGGATATGTTTTCACAATTGGAAGCATTGCAATTTCTTGGCGTTCCTAAAAGCAGACCCTAGTCACTACCTCTTCAAATCATGCAGAAATAATTGCACTTCATGAAGCATGTAGAGAATGTGTATAGCTCAGATCCATGACTTAACACATACAAGAAGCAAGTGGAATAGTAATAAATAACGAACCAACAAAAGTGTTTGAAGATAATGCTGCTTGTGTCGCCCAACTCAAGGAAGGTTATATCAAGAGCGACCGAACGAAACATATTCCCCCAAGATTTTTTTCTTACACACGAGAACTCGAGAAAAATCCGGAAGTAAATATTCAATGTATCAGTTCAGCAGACAATGCTGCAGATCTGTTCACAAAAGCGCTTCCCACTACAACGTTTAGAAAACGTGTTCACAGTATCGGGATGCGTCAATCACAAAATTTATGATATTCATCATTTCAGGGGAAGATTATGTCACTGTACTTTTTTTCTCTCATTATGGTTTTTATCCCACTGAGTTTTTCCATAGTAAGGTTTTTAATGAGACTGTGCGTAATACATAATTATCAATAATAGGTAATTAATAGGGAGTGTTATAGATATATAGGTAATAATTATTTATGTTATAGATAAAATAATTATGTATACAAAATATCTACCTTATGTGTACTTCCCTTCACTTCCTATATATATATATGTATCTACCCCTTTCATGAAAACATACCAACTACTTTGAAGAAAAGAAAGAGTAAACAACTCATTATTATCTTTTCTCTCAATCATAACGTCTTTCTCTCCCATTATATACAACAATTTCTATTGAGTTAAAGATAAGAAGAAAATTATTACTTCTCATGTTTGTTGAATAATGTTATAATATTGTAATACTAGGATTATACCCGCGTTATAATGTGGGATTTGATTGTTTTGATTGGTTTTCTAAATCGCGTTTATTTACCTTGTTAGACCCGTGTTGATATTTTAAAATACGTGTTTTTTAAATATTGTTTTCGAATTGTTGCTTTTTCCGAACCAAAATTGATCTAAATTAGAGGAACCGAACCGACAATATATCCAAATAGATCCTAAATCTATGTATCCGAAAAATCAAATCCGAACAAGAACCGAAACCAAATCAAGAATCAATTTTTTTTGCTTTTTAGAGTTTTTCTATTACTTTTTAAATTTTGAAATTTTATATAAAATATCCGATCCAGAGCTCGGTTTATACCAAACTAAATTAGATGAACCGAATAAGACAAAATACCAAATATTTCCTAAATATATGTATCTGGAACATTGAATCTAACCCTTACCGAAACCGAATCAATAACCGATATATTTTTTACTAAATTTTAACTTTTTAGAATTTTTTTTAATTTTGAAATTTTATATGAAATATCCGATCTAGAGCTCAATCTATACCGAACTAAATTAGATGAACCGAATCCAACAAAATACCAAAATATTTCCTAAATATATGTATATGGAACATTGAATCCAACCTGTAATAACTGATATAATTTTTTTTATTAAATTTTAACTTTTTAGAGTTTTTTCCATTAGATTTTATTATTTTTGAATTTTTGAATTAAAATCTGTAACAAAACATATCTTAACCTATTTTTAAGGGTTGTTACTAACCTTAGATTAAATTTTATCATAAAGTTTAAAACATAGTATAAATGAAAGTGTCTCCCGCTTTAATATATAAGACTAGGATTATACCCATGCCATGGCGTGAGATTTGACTATTTTAACTCGTGTTCATTTAGATTTTTAGACATGTCATCACCCGTCATCATATTTTGAATATTGTTTTCGAGATGTTATTTTAGAGGTCTGAAACCCAAACCAAAATCAATCTGAATTAAAAGAACCGGAACCAACAAAATATCCTAATGGGTTTTAAATCTATATATCTTACAAACCGAACCAAAAATGAATTGGAACCAAATCAAAAACCAAATTTTAGTTTTTTAGAGTTTTTCTCATAATTATTTCTTAAATTTTGAATTTTATATAAAAAATACTCGAACACGAACTCGATCTATACCAAACTGAACTCTGTCCGAAAAATAAAAATACCCGAATAAGTATACCGAATTAGTTGAACTGAAATCGACAATATATCAGAATGGGTCCTAAATATATGTACCTGAAAAACCGAATTTAAACTCGAATTTGTACCCAACATTTTTTTAATAATTTTTTAGTTTTAGATTTTTTTCTATTAAATTATTATTAAATTTAAAATTTTATATAAAAATCTGTAACAAAACCACCTTAACCCTATTTTTAAGGGTTGTTATGAACCTTAGGTTAATTTTATCCTAAAGTTTGATACATAGTCTAAATGAAAGTGTCTCCTGCTTTAATATATAAGACTAGGTATATACTCACGCTATAGCGTGGGATTTGATTATTTTTTCAACCGTGTTTGTTTTGTTCATAAACATGTGTTGATATTTTGAATGTTATTTTAGAGGTCCAAAATCCGAACCAAAATTAACTTGAATTAGAGAAACCGAACCTGAAACGAACACGATAAATTACCTTAATAGATCATAAATCTGTGTATTTGAAAAACCAAACCTAAACTTGAACCCGAACCAAATCAAAAACAAATTTTTTAGAGTTTTTCTATTAAATATTTTTTAATTTTGAATTTTTATATATAAATACTCGAACCCGAACTCAATTTATACCGGACCAAACTCTATCCAAACAATAAAAATATTTGGATAAGTCTTAAATCAAAATAAGGAAATATTGAATTAGATGAACCAAACCCGATAGAATACCAAAAAGGTATCCTAAATCTATATACTCGAAAAATCGAATCCAAACTAGATCTGGAACCGAATCAATAACCGAATTTGTAACCGATATTTTCTTTTTGGCTTTTTAAATGTTTTTTCATTAAATCTTTATTAATGTAGATGTTTTAAATAATATCTGTAATAAAACCTATCTTAAACCTATTTTTAAGGGCTATAAATTAATTTTTATCCTAAAAACATGGTCTAAATGAAAGTATCTCCCATTATTTTATATATTATTGAAAATTCAAAGAGTCCAAACATACCGCACTATTGCTTGGTCGTTATTAGTCAAAACAGGCTTCCTTATAGACATTTAATTAATCAGCCCTATAACTCTCCTAAGACGAAGTTGAAAACTACTGGGCCTACTTTTGGCCCAAAAACAGATGTGCCTTAATCTTAGCAAAGGTGACTGATGATGGCAGTTTCATAAATATGAAGAAGTAGGAAAAACAAACACTCGTTATTGAAAAAGGGCAATAGACCTGAAAGGAGACACGTGGAAGAATAAGTGTTGTCGGCTAAAATAAGGCTACGTGGCACGTACTTTGTTTAAGTCTTATCTTTCTTGTCTGTATAGTTTACTTGGTTCCTTTGAAAAGGTACTTCCCCAAATCGAGGACCTAACTCCGATAAATGCTGTCTTCGATCGTATCATCATGCCTTTTTTTTTTTTTTTTTTTCTCTCATACTCACATTAGATTCATTCATCTCTTTGTCTTTACCTTTATTCCAAAAGTCCTTTTATGAAATCAGTTTTGGATCACAATTTCGAATTTTCAAGTAACTGTATACATTTAACTCCTCGCCATTTCGGAGGGTTAGTCCAACATTTCACTACTCTAATGACTCTGCTTTACCAAAAAAGATGTTTGTGCCTTATACAATCATCATTAAAATCTTTCGACAATTTTTCTATTTTTTTCATAATTTGAAATCAATTTTCTTTGTATTTAGGTTATTAGGGTTAGTGACAAGAACAAAACTAAAATAAGACAATTTTATTTATATATTATAGTATCAACTGTATTCAGAACTATTTAAGTTGTTTTCCCACATGATTTTTCAAATAATTTTTTAAGAAAATCAATACAGAAAAAAACTCAAGTTTCTTTTTATGATATCTATTTTCTACAGTTCAGATATACGTTTTCGATCTTCGTATTATTTATCCATACTCAGAACAAATCAAATCATGAGAAAATAAATTGAATTTTTCTACAACCATTGTTAAAAGTATAAGTAGGAGTAAGAAACTATAGGTATATCGGTGAAACCATTGTTAAAAGATTTTTCTTTTCTCGACCAAAAAAAAAAATCTTTTCCGTTCAAAGAATAATCTGTTTGTTGCTTCATTAATTAATGTTTATCGTAGATTTTATAAGACAGCTCATGCATAGTAAAAGTCTAATCCGTCATATTTAATCTAGCTAGTATCATCACAATGTCCAGCTCTAATCTAAACCAAACCACAAAGTAATGAATATTACTAGTATATAATATAAGTATGAGGATATACATTGTTACTTTCGATGAGTGTAACTAATTATGGGTCAAACATGTTTCTCATTGGCTCTTTCTTGGCCACCAGAAGCAAGTTGCAAAAGCAAGTGAAGCACCCATATATCTAAAATTTAAGAAAGGGTTAAAAACCCTTTTCATCGTGAGCTGCAAATTGCACTTTTTTTGTTCGTCGTCCAAATTGCACATTAATCTTCATTAAACAAATGTATACGATTTGGACATATCATATAAAGTTAGACAATATTGGACCCCACCACACCTACCCAATGTATAATCCGGTAAGATCGGCCAAACTTATAATAATTTAAAAGAAAAAAAAAAAACCTTAATACTTAAATTAGTGTGTTTCTTTTAAATATATACTCATAGGGTAAGACCAAAACATGTAAATGTAGTCATTTCTCTATGGCAAGTGTTCAAACTCATAACATGAACCAATCCCTCCAAAACGTGGCTTCCAATTTAACAGTTGAACTACCATTCTAGTGCAGTACGGTTTTATGGGTAACATGTTCAATCAAGTCCACTTTTGATTCAGTAAAAATGGTTCGAATTAAGTAGATCTTTGAGAGTTCACGCACGTTTTAGTTCCTACAATATTTGCATGTTTTCGAGTCCTACCAAGCTAACCCTCGTTTTGTAACGACTTCAACGGTCAAATGATACACAAACAAAGGTCACGTGCGTGTTATTGTTTCAAGCCTCCTCTTTCTTTTTTTTGGTCGCAAATTTGAAGAGATAAGAACATAAAAAGATGTTTATTCCACTTACCTCATTACCGATCTATCCTCACTTTCTTCGGTCGAATTTATCGAGTTACATAATTAACTATATTTGGTCACAATCTGGTCATATCTATCTTTATGACGTGGAGCACACTTCTCTATCTAATTACATGTCTATCTCCTTGATTAAGCTCATTCCGAATATATGAAACAGCTAATTTTTGTTTTGTTTTATACTTCATTAGTGGTTTGATATCCATATGATACAATATCAAATTTCACCGCATTTGGAATACACCTTTATTCGTTGATCAGCACACGACAAATGTTGGATATTGTTCTTAAATCAAATCTTAAAATTTGTTTTAAACATTTACAAGAGATTATATTAAGTCATGTGTTCAACATGGTCTTCATAAATCTTGTTTCTTAATTGTTAATGACCGACACTAAGTCTCATAAATACTAGACTCAGAGCAAGAAAGAGGAGGAGGGAGAGAGATGATGATAATATTCTCGATGAGAATTGTAATCACGTTCAATCTTGATATGCTTCTTCTCTTTTAGGTGTTTGGTTCTTAAGAGACCCTCAACTCTTGGATGTACAAGTTTTGAGTTGTAGAGTAAAAGGCTAATGGATTCCGTCCACCGAATCCTACATCGGAGTGGATGGTTATTTCCCTGAAGTCCAGAAGATTAATCTTCGTCTCTATGTCATCTGTTAATTCGATTATTCTTCATCTTTCTTATTTTTATGTTTTTGAGTTCTAACAACAAAGTCGTAATCAAGATTTTAGATTCTTCAAAATTTTGATTTCTAATTCGTATGTATCTACAAATCATTAATTTAAAGTTATATTAGTTTTATTAATAGCACTAAAGAATCATGCATTCTAAAAAATCTTATTAATCTCTTCTTCTGCAAAATTTAATTTATTAGAAGTCACACATTTAGTTAGCTGGTGGAGTAAGGAAAATGCATGATTGCTCATAATGACGTTTAAGTACAAAGATATTCTCCAAGACTACTTAGTTTGACATTTCTTTTTAGACATGCTTCGACTTTTATTAGAGAATCTAAGGATTTCTAAATTAGAACACAATACACACATGAAAATTGAAAAAAAAAAAAAAAAAAAACCAATAATTCACTGAATTGTTAACCACATTGTTTAAAATCTAATTTATGTTATTTTTGTCAACAGTTTGTTTTAACTACAAACTCTCATTCAATATATTCTTAGATCACGATAAGTGGCGTGGCAGCTTAACGTTGACCTGTGACGGCTAGCAGGTCACACTCTGTTATCAAGTCAACGGCTCCGAATTCGCCACGATTGTGTTTGGAGTGTAAATGGAAGGAGGGGCAAAAGTGTCTGACACGTCCCACGGATAAAAAATTATACGAGAAGGCTCTTCAACGGCTCACATTCCACCACACTTCCCTCTTCTGTCTCTTCTCGTACCCATCAATCTCTCTCTCTCTTTTCATCTAATCGCCACTTTTCCTTTCCTTTTTCTTTCCTATTTATATTTATTCTCCATTATAATTGTCTTCAAATATAAAATAAAATAAAATTGTCTCAATTTCCATTTCTTAATTGAGTTTTCTAAACTAAGTGTAGTAGTTACTTTATTTTTGTTTATCACTCTCAAGGCTTAACAAGACTTGACATCCACATATGTTCATGACTACTATATTTTAATTTTATATATATATATATATATATATATTACTATATAACATGATTTCACTAATAGATATAAAGGATAAATATACATGACAATATTCATTAGTTGTAAAGTTATTATAGTAGATTAATGTATTCAATACTCAAAGTCGAATACTATCAAGGAAATGTCATCATCTATGAAGTAACTCCGATGAATGTTGGAGTTCTAAGATGGCTCGGTTATGAAGTGAAATGGATGTTCTTCGAAGTACAAATAAAACTGCAGGATTAGTCGGTGAACTGTGGAGGAAAGGACAATGCTTTCAGTTGGCTAAAGGTACTACATAAAGGTATGACTGAGACACCTTATGAACTATGGCATAGTTATTAGTCAAATTTTTCTGTTATATAGGTTTGGGCTATCTTGTAAAAGCTGGTTTACCTAGTTATAAGGAACAAATATTGGAGCTAAGGCTTTAAATGCTATCTCTTCATTGATTATGTTAGTAAAAGTTCAGGCTATAGATGTTTTACATCTGATTCTATTTCAAAGGAATTCAGACATATGATGGAGTCACATGATGTAAAAATTCTTTGAATAGGTTTTGTCTAATGAACTGTGGGGACATGTCAAGTTGAAACATATACACGATTGAGTGAGGAATTCAAGTTATGGAAAATAAGAGTTTCACTGAAGTTTGAGGATTTAACTCGCTCTGAATTCATGATGAACGTTTTGTTCTTTGGTCTCATTTCTAGTGGATGCTTGTGTAGACATACGGTCTTGAACACATCAGCTGAAATGAGTTTGAGGTTTGAGACTTTGTTGTCTCTGTAAGACCATAAACTCAATTGATTGTGGATGTGTTATCTTAAATGATGAAACATGTCCTAGAACAATCATTGATGACCATGGAACAAAGAGCATGGGTTTGATATAACACTTAGAGTATGACTTCTTGAGTTACCACTGAATGTTTCTACAATCATAGAAATGTCAGTTCAAGGTTCTAAATAAAGGAAGCTCATTGGTCTTGAAAAGGTGTTGGATATAGATAAGAAGACATGATCAGTTTGAGAAGTATGCTCTAGTTTCAGACTTGAAGTGTAAGAATCTTTGTAGACTGAAACGTTTTCTATATATGTTCGAATCGTATGAACCAAAATTAAGTTGTATATTGAATATCGAACACATTTTGTGCATAGATTCTTGTTAGGTGAGACAAATGGTCTTGTAATGAGCTTGCACTCATCTGTAAGCAACATGTGATAAACTCTAGGTACTGTTCAAAAAGAATGGTTTTGCACACAGTAAGTGAGTTAAGTCTGCATTGACTTGAGTTTAAGTGTCTTTTTGGCACACGAACCTCTGTTTCAAAAGGACAAACGATGGAATGACACTAAACTTGGAAAGTCATGTAGATAAAAAATAGACTAAGAAGTTTGAGATGGTGTTGAATCAATCTCTTCTCGAGTTTCTACTGTTTGACTCTATATTCATAGATCATTAGTTCAAAGTTCAAAACAACATAAGTTGATTGATTCCGTTAAGCATCATGAAGAATAAAATTTTGTAACTTAGTACAAATTGACTAGTAAATGAAAATATGTTCGTTCACATGACTGATTGTATGAATAGGTTATAAGAAGTCTTGTATATTTGCTTTTAAGCAAAGTTAATAAAGTTGTTTGAATTGTTGAAAAATACAATTTTTTGCATAAACTCTTATGATATTGATTCAAGTCTGTTTAGACATTAATATGTTTATTGTTATCAATTTAAGAAGCAATGTGAGGGATTGTTGAATATCGTACTCAAATCGAATATGTAAAATTTTTTATAAACATTTACAAGAGATTCTATTATCTCACGTGTTCAACATGGTCTTCCTCAATCTTGTTTCTTGATTGTTAATGACCGACACTAAGTCTTATAAATACTAGACTCAGAGAGAGAAAGAGGAGAAGGGAGAGAGATGATGATAACATTCTCGATGAGAATTATAATCATGTTCAATCTTGATATACTTCTTCTCTTTTAGGTGTTTGGTCCTTAAGAGTTTTGACCCTTAACTCTTGGATATACAAGTGTTGAGTTGCAGAGTAAAAGGCTAAGGGATTCCATCCATTGAATCCTACATTGAAGTGGGTGGCTATTTCCCTGAAATCCAGAAGATTAATAAACTTCGTCTCTGTGTCATCTGTTCTTTCGATTCTTCGTCATCTTTCTTATTTCAGTGTTTTGAGTTCTAACAACAAACTCGTAATCAACATTTAAGATTCTCCAAAATTTTGATTTCTAATCCGTATATATCTACAAATCATTAACTTTAAAGTTATATTAGTTATATTAATAGCACTAAAGAATCATGCATTCTTAAAAATCTTATTATGCTCTTTTTCTGAAAAATTTAATTTATTAGAAGTCACACATTTAGTTAGCTAGTGGAGTAACGAAAATGCATGATAAGTACAAAAAGATTCTCCAAGACTACTTGGTTTGACTTTTCTTTTTAGTCATGGTTTGACTTTTACCAGAGAATCTAAGTATCTACCAAGTTAGAACACAATACACACATGAACTTGAAAAAAACTAAAAGAATAAAAAATAATAATTCATTGAATTGTTAACCACTAAGTTATGTTATTTTTATAATCAGTTTGTTTTAACTACAAACTAACTCATTCAATATATTCTTGGATCACGTTAAGTAGTGTGACAGATTAACGTTGACCTGTGACGGATAGCAGGTCACACTGTGTTATCAATTCGACGGCTTTAGATTCGCCACGATTATGTTTGGAGTGTAACTGAAAGGAAGGGCAAAAGCATCCGACACATCCCACAAATAAAGGATTATATGAGAAGGCTCTTCTCATCTAACGACTCACATTCCACCACACCTCTCTCTTCTCGTACCCGTCGATCTCTCTTTGTTTTCATCTAATCGCCACTTTTCCTTTATTTTCTTCTTTCCTATTTATATTTATTTTTCATTTTAATTGTTTTCAAATATAAAATACAATAAAATTATCTTAATTTTCATTTTATTTGACTTTTCTAAATTAAGTATGGTAGTTCCATTATTTTTGTTTATTACTCTCAAAGCTTAACAAGACTTGCCATCCACATATGTTTATGTCTACTAGTCCCTCCGTTCCTAAATGTATGATGTTTTTGAAAAAAATTTTGTTTCAAATTATTTGATGTTTTCAACTTCCAATGTAATATCGATTATATTTTTCCAATCTATTTTTACTATTTGTATTCTAAAGATTGATTTTTAATTGACTTAATAATTATTACATACATTAAAAATATATTTTTTGCTAAAAAATCAAATATTAGATAACTTTTTAATTTATGTAAAAAACCTAAAACATCATGCATTGTGTAACAGAATTGAGTATATTTTAATTATATATATATATATATATATATTACTGTAAAACATGATCTCAATGATAAACCATCATGGACAGTAGACATGAACTGTATAACATGATTTCAAAAGGATAAATATATGTAACAATATTTATAAACTGTAAAGTTAATATAGTAGATTAATGTATTTAATACTCAAAGTCGAATACTATCAAGGAAATGTCATCATCTATGAACGATAATATCGCATTTTACTTTCTTTATAAATTTTTTGTATGAGGTCTTCTAAATGAACACAGAAGAGACACGCATATTCACAGATACGTGCGTATTTGGAGGACTTGAGAGAAAAGAAAAAAAAAAGGCGAGGATAATGATTTCCTCAAATTAAATGAAGGAAAAAACAAATTGATTTTCCCAAATAAAAGAGTCAGAAAATTATAATAAAGGAAGAAACAAAAAAGATACCTTTAAGAATAAACAAAAATAAAACATCTTATATATTAAAGGAGATACACTTTCATTTAGATTATTTTTAAATTTTAGGATAAAATTTAACTTATAATTCATAATAATCTGTAAAAATAGGGTAATTAAAAATAGGGTAAGGTAGATTTTGTTACAAATTTTTAAAAATTCAATATTTAATAAAAATTTCATAGATAAATCTCCAAAAGAAAACGAAATCTTAATAAAAATATATCGGTTACAAATTTGGTTATTAATTCTATTCTGATTTGGGTTTAGATTCGATTTTCCGGGTATATAGATTTACGATATATTCTGGTACTTTATCGAGTTTGGTTTACATACTTTGGTATTTTTGTTATTTTGGTTTAAGAAATATTCAAATTATTTTATTTTCCGTATAAAAGTTTGGTACGGTATAGATCGAGTTCGGGTTCAAGTATTTTTACATAAAAATTTAAAAAATTTAATCGAAAGACTAAAATTTGATTTTTGATTTGGTTCTGGTTCAGGTTTGAGTTTGGTTTATCAAATACATAAATTTAAGATTTAATGGGGTATTTTGTCATGTCTTTTTTGGTTCGGTTTATCTGATTTGGGTTAATTTTGATTCGGGTTAATTTCGATTTGGTTTTTGGACCTTTAAAATAATATCTAGAAAATTGTATTCAAAATCAGATCTAAAATCTAAATGAATACGGGTTGAAAAACAATCAAATCCTAGTCATATATAATCCTAGTCATATATTAAAAAATGATTTTCGTATGCGATATAAACCGCATAAACTTATCGTGACCGCCTTAAGAAAAAAATAAAAAATAAAAAGAAAAGCCTTTAATTTCTCTCTTCAGCCGCCGCTTTCACTCTTACCTCTTCCTCTTCCATCTTCTTCTACCTTCTTCTCGTAGGTTTCTTTTACACTTTGGAGCTCGCAACGCAAATCTGGCTATCGAAAACCAAAATCATAAACTTAACTTCGGGGCCTTCAAGGCCAATCACAAGAAAGTCATGGTGATTCTTCTTTACTCTTGTTGCTTCTCTTATCTTCTTCTCTACTTCATATTCTGATTGATTTAGCTTCGAAAATTCAGGGGCCAATGATAAGAACAGAGGATGAAGAAGATTATTCGAGTCCTCCGTGGCTAATGCCAATGCTACGAGGCAGCTACTTCGTTCCCTGTTCGTTCCACGCTGATTCAAACAAAAATGAATGCAATCTCTTCTGTCTTGATTGTGCTGGAAATGCCTTTTGTTCTTACTGTTCAGTCAAACACAGAGACCATCGCGTTGTTCAGGTCCTTTTATCTCTTTTCTTTTTCTGTTCACACTAAATTTCTGTTTTATTCAATTCTAAATGTTAAATGGAATTTTAAAAAACAATTGCAGATAAGGAGATCTTCGTACCACAACGTGGTGAGAGTGAATGAGATACAGAAATTTATTGACATCTCATGCGTTCAGACTTATATCATAAACAGTGCAAAGATCGTGTTCCTCAATGAAAGACCTCAACCCAGAATCGGTAAAGGCGTTACAAACACTTGTGAAATCTGTTGCAGAAGCCTCCTTGATTCTTTCCGCTTCTGCTCTCTCGGTTGCAAGGTTTGGCTTAATCATTCCTTCTCCTCTGTTTTTATTCCCTTCCTTTTACCATTGTTTTGTCTCAAATTTTTCGATACTTGGAACAAAAAATCAAATTTACAATCAAGTTTCGATTTTATTTTGTTCATGATTCGTCCTCTCTTTGTACCAAATTTCTCAAAAATATTGATGGTTTGAACAGAAATTACTCAAAATGCATTTCAAAAAGTAAACATTTTCAGTTTTCGTTCATGATTTATGTGGATATGCACTGTTTTGCCAAATGCTACGAGTAAAATGACTAAATTGTCCTTTTGGTTGTTTTGACTGTTCAGCTTGGGGGAATGAAGAGAGGAGATCAAAGTCTAACCTTCTCATTGAGAGGGAAGCATGGAAGAGAGTACCAAGGTGGTGGGTCAGAATCAGATGAAGCTACTACACCCACCAAGATGCGTAAGACCAATGCTTTCAACCGTCTGATGAGTGGTCTCTCAATCTCAACCGTCAGACTCGATGACTACGGTCAAGGTGGTGATCAACGGTCGTCAAGCTCTGGCGAGGAAGGTGGTTTTTGTTTCTCTCCGGGAACACCTCCAATCTACAATCACCGGAATTCAAGCAGACGAAAAGGGGTCCCACATCGTGCTCCGTTCTAAACACCAAAAATTACTGAATTTCAAAACCCCATCATAATTATTAATTAATTATAAATATAGATAAAATGGGATAATACGCATCGATATAATGTGTATAACTTGGGGTGAAATTTAGGATGTAGTCATAATGTTGTAAATGGTCCCAGTCTCCTCTCTTTTTTTTCCCTTAATAGTTTTTTTTAAGTTTAAAAGCAAAATAATTAGACACATAGATACATTTTTTATAAATATACGAGAATTAGGGTTTATAGTAAAAGGGTTTGATGTTAGCTTTGATATAAAAAGGGCATGGCTTTATGTTTGTGTTTGTTGTTGTAATATAATGTGTACAGTAATATTTTGTTCATACAATAATAATATTAAATGCAATGATATATTATAAAGTTGATACATTGGCTACTTATCCTTCCCTGACCCTAACACATAACTCAGTGAAGTCTACAGTTTCTATATAAAAGTCGTGAGAATGTTATTATAACATTAAAATTTCAAAACCATTGAATTGATTAGTTGGAGTTTGACGTAATCAAGACGAATATAATAATAGTAAACGCAAAAGAATAATATACTATAATGCAATAAAAAGAAGTAAGCAAGTGGATAGAGAAGAGCCGTGTGGAATCCGAAGGCTGCGATTCTCTGTCACCGTTAAGAGACGGGTGTTCCATTACTTTCTTAATCACCTCTTGTTATTCAACATCATACTTAGCTCTACGATTCCACGGAATCAAATGGCTGCTGCAATTTTCCTTATTGCTTTACCATTGTCATGAATCATAATAATCTGTGTTTAATCATGCGATTTCTTCAACTCACTCACACACAAATATTCCTCTTGTTTCACAATACAATCAATGATTGTTCTAAACAATTTAATATGAATATAATTTTCTTCATTAATTATAGGTAAAAATATTTTGACCAAAACAACTGCAAAGGTGCTTGTTTCAAGTTAGTAGTTACCCATGGAAGGAGATATTTTTGAAGTTAACACTCGGAACCTCACTTTTAAAGAGTGGAGGTGGCGAGGCTACCATTCCATATACATATATGCATTTTTTATGTCGGTCAATTTTTTGTATTAGATCGAAAAATCAACTTATATATATATATATACACACTAGGCTGTATACGTACACAACCTGTTTGATATCTGTCCAAATCTTTGAATAAAAGAATTTATGAGTTTGGAAAAATACAAACTAGATTCGTATTTTATTTGAAGTATTTACGAAGAAGATGAATACTACGTGACACTAGTTAGATTTAATCATATTCATTTGTAAGTCTGCTGTTTTAGATAAAATAAAGGGCTTGCTAATTGAGAACAATCCTTGCCAAAACAAAACGAATATTGCGGCCAAGGACGGTGAGTCTGCCACGTAATGGTTGAGACTGAGCCTCCTTGCGACCGCATGGGGGTACTATTGACTTTTCAAAAGGTCGGACTACTTGCGCATCCTCGTCACTCGGAATGCGACACGTGTCGAGTTGGTCCATGGAGTGTAGGACACGTGTGTGATGGGACCACGTTAGACTATGTGTGGAGTTATCTTGTTCAGTGTCCCAAGACGTTAAGTAATAAATTATTAATGCGAACGCTATCGACACGACAAGTGCTTAGATAAGGATTTCTCATGTACTTCACTATTTCTCTAAGTCTTTGTTTCGCTTTCAAAAATAGTGATAATTTTTTTTTAGTTTTCTTTTTTGTAACTTTACTTGATTTGGCATCTATACTTTTAGTTCATAATGAAAACATATAATAATTGCGGTGAGAATCGAGATAAGATACAAAATTGAGGCTATTCTGCAATTTCACAAACATGGATAAAACTTTACTACATTAGGTACAGTTTTATATGATTACTATAAAACGAATATAAGCCATGTCTATGTCGGAACCGAGCCGTACCCTTCTGTTTTTGTTTTGGCTTTGGCTCCTAACTTTATTATATGCTCCAAAAGTAAATAAATGAGGTCTACGGATTTCGATGAAAGCAGGAATATCCAAAGTACAAATAGTTATACTCTATTCTTGAACTTTGCCAAAACATATGTATGGTTCGAATTTAATTGAATAAGATAATCCTTACAAAAGAGACAAGAAAGGTAATAGATAACGCAATACCTTTAATGCTCATGAGAATAAAATAATCCGAATGGATAAGTTCCTTGTTCGTGGAATCACTAATTACGTATTGCTCTTTCTTGATTAAGCATGCTAGACGTTGTTGCTACTCGTCTGGTGTTTTCAGTTGTTTTCCTTCATTCCAGATCTAATAAAAAACATAATTTTTGAACTAATGTTAATGAGTAAATCATGTTTCGTTCGTAGATTGTGGTAAACTGCAAAAGGTAGGCAAGGATAGTTATCAGCATAGGACACGCAATATTTCGGTTGTATCTTAATTCTCCTATCGTTTGTTTCCGCATGGGTCCATTTATGGGCCGTCGTTTTCTATCTTCTAAGAAACTCACAAATTATATCAACTAATTCTATCGGTCGATCAGGACATTTTCTTAATAATTATTCTCCAGATGAATTTTTATATTATATATATATATGTATGTAGACATATATTACACGTATATAGATTGACAATAATGATGTACTTAACTATACATATACATACATTAATTAATTAACCAATTTCGACAGTGTATGACTTGTACTTTGGTGTGGTTTTGCAAACATCAAGTATATGTAAATCAATTGATGTTTGTGGACCGAGGATTTGCAACTATTGGCGATAGTTTGTTTGCTTAAACTCAACAACGACGACAATCAATCAATTTCATGTATTGTGATCATCGTTTGTACTCAATATTTTTTCTTACACAAAAAATTTGCTAGAAATTTAATCAGAGTGTTAATTAAACAAGAAACAGATAATAAAACGGACATTTATATACTGTGAAATAAGAATGATCGATAGAAATTACTGAAGCAATCTTATATAAAGTTGGCGAAAATTAGTTAAAGCTGTTAACATATTAAGCATGAGTGCATCTGATTGGCTAAAAGCTCATAAACATTAGTTTGAATAAGGTTGGCTCCACTGAATCTCTAGTCTAGTCATATGTATCTTCCTTGGCAAGGCTATGCTCTACCATTATGCTATTTCTGCCAGCAAAAAAAAAGTCAGGTATTCGCGATAGCAGCTACTTCTTCTGCTTCGAGCTCTCACAAGCCTTGATCCCGCAGCCAATTTCGGAGACGCGTCCACCTTCTATATTGGCCTCTGTACTAGTAGTAGAGTTGCTTGCTACTTTCTGCCCATTTGTGAAGTCAACAAGTGACAACCCTAGAATCAACTCAAACCTTTCGACCAACTATTTATATGCCCAAGCCAAGTTAGTTGTTAAGACTTTATCAAAAAAGAAAAAAAGTTAGTTGTTAAAGACTTGGTGTGAAGCCTAGGAGCTTACGCTGTTGGAGTTAGTGTAGCATCAGCTTTGACAGTAATGGAAACACACTTTTACAACATATAACAAAAAAATCTTGTGATTTTTGTGGGCATGAAGAACCAACTATTGTTGATACAAAAAAAAAGAAAGAACCAACTATTGTTTATAATATATTATGTTCACAATTGGCTAGCCCAATTTGACCCATATTATTTATGGGCCCTGATAAGCCCAACATTAAGCATCTATTAAAAAGTTTAAGTAATCTACATAAACCAGCCAGAATTAGGTATTTTGGTAAATGAATTAGACGACGTGTGAGTTATGACGAAGTTCTATCCACACAACATGGGTTATATGCCGTCTTATTTTACAAAATAAACTCTCCAATTTGTCGGGTAATCATGTGGACATCATCACTTAAACGGCTGATGTCGCGAAACACATTATCTTTCTTTCTGATCCCTAATTAATTATATTATTTTTAAGATTTCCATATTGATTTGATTCTCTGTGAACATTATTATGTCTCGTGTGAATCTCATATGAATAATTTCATGCACACGAAGTTGCTAGAAATTGTGTGAACCTGATCTCTTTAGTATCGGCCAGGTGTAACAGTATGTCTACCAATAAAAAAAATTATACATACAGTTCAAATGTGTACTAATTAGTAATTTATTGTATACAAGCAAACTATCTGTTCAAATCAAAATACATATGGAACAAAGAAAAATGTGTTATTAATTTGAGAAATTTAAATTTTTGTTGTTCGATTACTAGAAAATTCAAGTTCGACTTAAGTAATAGTATAGATGTGATTGTCCATTATTCTTGCAGTTGCTATTAAATTTATAATGTAGACTTGTATTGATATTTATATACATGCATGCATGTTGATAATATATTATTATATTTTGATTCGCTTATTATAGAAATGCAATATATACAGAGCGACCAAAAAAAAAAAAGAAGAAAGATTAAAGACCGTATGAAGACAAATAATTAG
Source organism: Lepidium africanum (assembly GCA_900406405.1). Taxonomy (NCBI): domain Eukaryota; kingdom Viridiplantae; phylum Streptophyta; class Magnoliopsida; order Brassicales; family Brassicaceae; genus Lepidium; species Lepidium africanum. The sequence goes on along the minus strand of OVAX01000718.1, from coordinate 24,938 downwards.
ATAACTACGTTTTACTTAACATCAATCAACATTCTTCTCAACACTACGCAAAAAAAGTCTATATTGTCCGATATAGTGGACTAAACTCTACCAAAGACACTAAATTGATTAAACTCTAGTAAGCCAAATATAAATAAGCTTGGTTAATAGAGCATAAGTAACCAAATTGAACCATAATCTAACCGAACACAGATTCATCAAAATGTTCTTCTCCACTAGATATTTATATATCTAGGTGTAATGATATAACCAAACAATTTAACCGATCGAACTCAACCAAAAAGCACAAAGAAAAAAACAAAGTACCCAATCATGTATAGATATGCCAGGCAAATACTTAATTTGTGGATTGATATAATAATACAGTAACGCTCAATTATTATACCAAGAGGCAAGAATTAAAGATCGATTATGGTAGCGTAGGCCTCAGGGTGTATGTCGTCTGATCGTTCATCATTGAACTTTGATGTTTAATATATATAGTATACTCGGTCGTCACGTTAAGAAAATATATGCCAAATATTAAATGTTTGAACTATATTATATAATCAGATGTTGAATTTAAATCACGTACGACTATCTCTTTATAGCTAGTGAAACCAGTTCAAGTTTTGAAAGGCATGCGATGCGACCCGTTCTAGTTTACTCGGTCCGATGGAGAGTTAGAGATATTAAGTCTAAAGTACGCAAAACATGTTGACAAACAAGCAAATTAAATATCTGAAATTATTTTTAAATATATGTAAGTAACGTTACTAACGTATATATATATATATGCAAGTTGGTTCACAATTAATATATAATTAAGTCTGACTTGAAATACTAATCTAACACAGCTGTATAAATTCTAATTTTGATTAATTAATCTGAGAACAAGACATGACCTATATAAAGAATTGTTGCGCACTTGCAATTATATAGTATTTAATTTAACATTTATAACATGAACATAGTTTAGACTCATTCTTAAGCGATAAATATCAGGTATGAAATTAATATATATATATATATATATATTTAATAATTGGATTCAAAAGACTTGATTCCTATATAGTCTAACCCAAATTCTTAAGCTATAAATATCAGGTATTAAATTAATATATATTTTGAAAGTGAAAATAACAAAACTGGAACTGAACATAATTTGTTTCTTTTGTAATTTGTATTCTACTTAAATAATAATTAATTTTATTTATTGATTATTACTATACGATAGTTTAATTGATTGGGTGATTTATAAAATTCCAACCCAAATTGGTATAATATATAATTAGCTAGTATGTGTACATTATTTACAGAAATCAACGCCTTCGTAAATGCCGGCAGTATGTATAGTTCATACTTGCAAATTGTATTTAGTTAATAAACCACCCAAAAAAAGTGCTTTATGAAAATACTACCGTCAAGAAGATTTTTATCAAGAAACTACCGACGATTAGTTGTGAAAGTGGGTGAATCCGTAAGAGCATGAAGTAAGTAAAATCATGATATATTTCAATAACAAAGAATCTGCTTGGGTGTTTGACAAAAAAAAAAGAAATCTGCTTCGGTAAAAAAATATACTTTACCAGACAGTCAAATAAAAGTTGCAATTTTCAGTTTTAATGAAGTCACTTGCTTTGACTTGAGATTGGGGACGCGTGATGTGAGCAACGTCATTGCTGACTTCGCTTTCTATTTTTGGGTCTCTTCCTTCTTTTTTTTTTGCTACCTACGAACCACGCGTAGTGAATTTTTAAAAGGTTTTATCAAATTTATTTTCGTTATTACTTTTCATCAATTAAATATTACAAAATTATAGTTATGAGAAACAAATTTTGTAACCTTTCTTTTTTTGGTTAAGGATTTTCAGATTTTTTTTTGTAACCTTGATGTTTGTTCTCAATTGATATTTTACAAAAAAAAAAAAAAAACGTTCCGTCAAATAAGACTTTTGAGATGAGTTCAAAGAACATTTCCTTTTATATTGCCATTTTAGGTTGTTGATTTTGAGTCCGATTAGGAATCCAAGTTTGTATTATTCATCAATCTTAGAGCTGGGATTGATGTCTCTACATGTTTTAAACCTTATTAACATGTACAAAACTTCCAAAGATTCTTTCATTGGTGTCAATGACAACTTATGAATTATGTCATCTCTCTAAAAATTAAAAAGGCGTAAGAAAATCGATTTGATTACAAGTAATCAAATTTGAAAACGAATGTGGAAAATTTGTTTGGGAATTCACTCTTCTTTTTTTTTTTTTTCTATTATACATAAATTTAATGATCCATGTGTCGAATTTGCATAGGTGTGTAAAAGTGATTTAATTGAAACTTCGTGAAAGGTCAACGGAAATTGAGTTTGTTGGGTTGATTACAAAATCGATTTGGGCCAAAGAGTTATGTGAAGCCCACAACGATGTAAATCCAATAATAACCCATAAGCTGATTGAAATTAGAGACGACGGTGTATGTATATACAAGAGAAATCATATAAATACAGACAGAATAATACAAAAGAAGTGTGGTGAGTTTGTTGTGATTCTGTTGAAATCTTTCAACGATTAATCATCTTTTTCTAGCTAAGTATCTTCATCTTCACCCCAGATCTACTCTCTCTGAAATTCTTTAAAATCTATGTAACAATGGCTCATTCAGTTGGTGTAAATTGATTTGAGTAATCGGATTTAAAGCTCTAGGCAATACCTCTCTTGATCTTACATCGGAGAGTGAGGTTAAATTGCTTAAGCTCAGGCGACTTTGTCACCGACTCTGTTCTTTCTATGATTCTCTTGTTTTAGTTGCAGGTTAAAGTTTCTTGATTCGTCTTCTTCGTTTGGTCCTTGTTCATCAACAATCTTAAGTAATTTAATAAAATCGGAGGATCGATGACGAAGAACGGGATAGTTCCAGATCTATCCAAGCTTCAGCTTCTCACCGGCTCTTATTATAGAAGATGGTCGGAGGAGTTACTCTTCTTCTTCCAAGAAACAAGACTCGACTATGTGCTCTCAGAAGATGCAGGTTATGCAGAAGGTGACGATGCTTCTAGAAAAGCTGAGTTTCATTCAAAGAAAGATCTAAAGGGTGATTCAGTTGCAAATAAAAAAGTCGTGAAGATACAGAAGAAAGATGGAACTTATAAAGATCATAGGCTCACTTGACAGAAGACATAGTTGTTGTGGTTACAGAAGTTCATGCTGTTACTGACAAAGTGGAATGGATTATAGATTCAGGATCTACAAGGCATATCTGTAATGAGAAGTCTCTGTTCAAGAAATTAGAAGACAATGGAAGCAGCACAATCTACTTGGGAGATGCAAGGGCTCTGAAAGTCGAAAGAATTGGTGAAGTTGAGTTGAAAATGTCTTCAGGGAGATCACTTACTTTGACTAAAACTCTCTTTGTGCCTGATATGCGTAGGAACTTAATCTCTATTGCACTTTTGATGAATGCTGGTGTGAAACAGACCATAGAAAGTGGAATATTAGTCTTGTCTAAGAATGGGAATTATGTGGGTAAAGCTTACTACTGTGGCAATCTCTTTGTATTGGAAACTGATGAAATGAATAAAGTGATTGATTATGCTTACATATTTTATGGCATAGTAGACTTGGTCACTTGAATGCTAAATCTGGTAAAAGACTTAAACAAGAAAATATGATTCATGGTTCAGTTGATTTCAATACATTGAGATGTGAAATTTGTGTGGAAGCTAAACATGCTAGATTACCTTTCAAAAATCCTATTACACGATCATCCACTATTCTAGAACTGATTCATACAGACATAACCAACTTCAAAAGCACACCTAGTAGAGGTGGAAAGAACTATTACATCACCTTTGTGGATGATTGCTCCAGATATACTCGTGTATACCTATTGAAATCAAAGGATGAAGCTTTTGATTTCTTTGTCCAGTACAAGAATAAAGTAGAAAAACAATTGGACATGAAAATTAAGAGATTGAGATTAGATAGAGGAGGAGAATATATGTCTGAAAAGTTTAGAAGTTTCTGCATTGATGAAGGTATAATTCATGAGACATTTGCACCTTATTCTCTACAGCAAAATGGGATCACAGAAAGGAAAATTAGAACGCTCAAGAACATGATGAATGTAATGCTTTTGAGCTTAGGGTTAAGTGATCAATTGTGTGGGGAAGCTGTTCTCACGGCTTGCTTCATCCTCAACTGAGTTCCACATAAAAGAATTCAAGGAACTCTTTATGAACAGTGGAAAGGTTTCTCACCAAATCTGAATTATTTGAAGACATGGGGTTGTTTAGTTAAAGTGGGATTACCAAATTTTTTAAAAAGCAACATAGGATCAAAAACTTCAGATGCAATATTTGTGGGGTATACTAACAACAGTGCTATATACAAATGCATTCTCTTTGACAAAACATCAATGACATTAAGTCAGGTTGTGGAATCTTGAGATGTAGAGTTCTTAGGAGTTTATCCTTTCAAGAAGGATACAAATCAGATTCCTTTCTCTCCTTTATGTATTAGTCCAGCCACAACGTCTGATGTAAATGGGTTAAAGAGAAATAGCTCAGAAGTATTAAAAGATGCAAAACTTAGAAGAAGCAAAAGAGTGAGATTAGCGACTGACTTTGGTGCAGACTTTATAACCAATTTCCTTGTAGAATAAGATGAACTAAATGAAGAGATCGTGTTCATTTTTCTGCTTGAGGAAGAGCCTTTGTCATATGCAGAAGCTATAAAATCAATTGATTCACAGTGTTGGAAAGAAGCAATAGACAGTGAATATGATTCAAACATCACAAATCACATATGGGAACTTGTAGACTTGCCAAAGGGCTGCAAGGCTTTGAAATGTAAATGGATCCTAAAGAAGAAGCTAAAAGCAAATGGAACCATAAATAAGTTCAAAGCCAGGTTAGTAGTTCAAAGTTATTCACAGAAACAAGGAGTGGATTTCTTCGATACATATGCACCAGTTACAAAGATAACCTCAATAAGAATGCTTATAGCTACTGCATCATCTCACGAACTGGTGATTCACCAAATAGAAGTTAAAACAGAGTTCTTGAATGGTGATTTAGACGAGGAAATTTATATGTTTCAACTAGAAGGATTTGTGATTGAAGGTCAAGAAAGTAAAGCGTGCTGATTGAAGAAGTCACTCTATGGATTAAACCAGGCACCTAAGAAATGGTTTGAGAAATTAAGTACAATTCTGTTTGAGAATGGGTTTACTTATAACTCAGAAGATACATGTATATTCAATAAGAGTATCCAGTCAGAATATGTGATGATATGTCTGTATCTTGATGACATTTTAATAATAGGAACTAGCTTACAGATAATGGAAGAAATCAAGGCGTTTCTCAGTTCCAAGTTCAACATGAAAGACCTCAAAGAAGTAGATGTGATATTGGGAATCAAAGTGACAAAGACAGAAGAAGGTTACAGTCTTTCTCAATCACATTACTTAGAGAAGGTTCTTAAGAAGTTCGACTATTGGGACAAACCAGCAGCAAGAACTCCTTATGATAGTTCATTACATTTGAGTAAAAACAGAGGAGAAAGCATCAGACAAAGTGATTATGCCAAAATTCTGGGAAGTGTGATGTATCTAATGAACTGCACAAGACCGAATATTGCTTACGCTGTAAGTAGGTTGAGTAGATACACTCATAGTCCAAACAATGATCATTGAAAAGCTATGGATCGTTTGTTAAGGTACCTCAAGGGAACACAATATTGTAGTCTCAATTATGAAGGATCAACGTGTGTTTTGGAGGGATTTTGCAATACAAATATGGTAGCAGACATCGATGAAATCAACTCTACAAGTGGATATCTATTCATGCTGGGAGGAGGTGCTATATCATGGAGATCTAGAAAGCAAATGTGTATAGCTGATCAACTATGGAGTCAGAGTTGATAGCATTGGAACTTGCAGCACAGGAAGCAGATTGGCTAAGAAGTGTGTTTGCAGATTTGCCAATGATAAGCAAAACATGTTCTTCAATACCTATTAGATGTGATTCACAAGCTGCCATTGGAGTTGTTAAGAACAAACTATACAATGGAAAGAAAAGGCATATTCGAATGAGACACAAGGTAATCAGAGATTTAATGGAATCTGGTGTGTTGTCAATAGAATTTGTGAGATCACTGAAGAACATTGCAAATCCATTTACCAAAGCTTTATGCGGTCGAATGGTGAGTGAAACAGCCACATAAATGGGTCTGTGTAAGACTTAAGTTTTGTGAGAATCTCTAAAGCTGTTACTGTTGGATTTATTAACTTAAACCACAGTTCAAAAGGTCAAAACCAGAGAGGACCATGGTGATAAACTTGGATGAGTCTGAACAATGTAAGTTGAACAAATGATATAACTCTTGATAAAAAGAGATTTGTACTTACAGAATGTACGTTTAATAAGAGATATTCATTATGTCTACGAGAATCTTATTAAGAGAGATTATGTAGAGATGTGAATGAATATGTTAAAGGTTTTATTATATGTTTAACAAAACAATCTATGCGAAGTTGTTACAGAGTTCATTGATTCAAGTCCTCTGGACATCAATGGTGTTCTTGAAGATTTTGAAATCAAGTGGGGGATTGTTGGGTTGATTACAAAATCGATTTGGGCAAGAGAGTTATGTGAAGCCCACAACGATGTAAATCCAATAAGAACCCATAAGCTGATTGAAATCAGAGACGACAGTGTATGTATATACAAGAGAAATCATATGAATATAGACAGAAAGATACATAAGAAGTGTGGTGAGTTTGTTGTGATTCTGTTGAAATCTTTCAACGATTAATCATCTTCTAGCTAAGTATCTTCATCTTCACCTCAGATCTTCTCACTCTGAAATTCTTTAAAATCTCTGTAACAATAGCTCATTCAGTTGGTGTAAATTGATTTGAGTAATCAGAGTTACAACTCTAAGCAATACCTCTCTTGATCTTATACCAAAGAACGAGGTTAAATTGCTTAAGCTCAGGTGACTTTGTCACCAGCTTTATTCTTTCTATGATTCTCTTGTTTTCGTTGCAGTTTAAAGTTTCTTGTTTTGTCTTCTTCGTTTGGTCCTTGTTCATCAACAGAGTTCAAACACAAAGGTAACCAAGTGGCGTATTATTGGAAAAATAATATTCACTAGCTATTATTGGATGCACTGACGAAGAGAAACATAAACTATATCGTAGAAACGAATAAGTTAAGAAGAAAACTAAATAATTAGGAGTAATTAGGTCATGAAAACGAAAGTTAATTAGGAGGTATAACTAGGGAAATATTATGTCCTTTTACTATTTGCGTGACGAGAATCGATTAATGGACAGACAACAAACATACGGTATCCGGTTCGATATTGTTAAACCGGTTAACTAATTACCCGGTTATGTCTTTTAATCTTCTCTTCTATATATAACCCTACCATGACCGACCTTGTTCGACGCGTCTTATCTATATTCGTGAATTGTCTCTTTCTCCTCTACTCTCTCTTTTATCGAAATGGGAATCTGTTTGTCGTTTAATCGAAGAGACTTCGATTCTTCGCCGACGGTGAAGATCGTGACGGTTAACGGTGATCTTCGGGAGTACAATGTTCCAGTGCTAGCATCTCATGTTTTGGAAGCCGAATCTGCTGCAGCTTCGTCTTCGTCTTCCTCTAGACCTTCTTCTTATTTCATTTGCGATTCTGATTCTCTCTCCTACGATGATTTTATTCCGGCAATCGAAGTGGAAGCGTCGCTTCAGGCGGAGCAGATCTACTTCGTCCTCCCAATCTCTAAGCGTCAAAACCGTTTAACGGCGTCGGACATGGCAGCTCTCGCTGTTAAAGCAAGCGTCGCGATTCAAAACTCCATCGGGAAAGAATCTCGTCGGCGTAAGAAGGGGAGAATCTCTCCGGTCATGATGTTGACTCAGTCTAACGATTCCGTTGACGTTGTTAACGGAAAATCGAGTGAAGCGACGGTTAAAAAGGGAAGGTCGTTTGTGACTAAAACAGCGCCGTTTAAAACTTCGAGTGGTTATAACCGGTCTGGTTCGGTACGTAATTTGAGAAGATATACGTCGAAGCGAGCAAAGCTAGCGGTTCGATCCTTTAGACTGAGACTTTCAACGATCTACGAAGGCTCCGCCGTTTAGAGTCGCTGTATAATTCTCAAGTTGCCTTCAAATTTTGAGGAGCAAATAACTTAGCCAAAAAGAAATGAAACATGAAAACAATATTAGAAGAAGCATAATTACTTTTTTGTTTTGTTAAAACTGATTATATATATATATATATATATCTACATTGAAGAAAGCAGTGTATATCTTCTCTTGTACATTTTTAATACAATTATGTTTTTTGGTCACGTATTATATGGACTAGAAAGCATATATATTACAGAAGAAATACTTATATATGATTTTCGATGTTTGTAAATTTAGCCCTAAGTCGTTAACGTGGTTATTTTTGGTTGCCTTTCCATTGGCGAATGCAATTGAATTACGTGAAGTACGAGCTGATGCAAACCTCCTAAAAATATGAAGTGAATATACAAAGTGGAGAGTATAAGCTTTGCCTTGGCGAAGAATAATAGTAACAATTTGAAGATGAACAGCACTTTTACTTTAAGGTGGAAAAATGTAATAAACAAAAAACTTGGATTGGTACAACCACATCATTGTGACAAAAAAGAAAGACCAAGGTTTTTTTTACTAAAATATTTTAAAGATACTTATTCAATCTAATTATAATAATTCGTATTCTATACTTAAATTCAAACTTTGAAAGTTATGATAGTCAATTATACACATTTTAAAGAGTCTCTTATTACAAAAGCTATATGTATGTATATAATATATTTTCAAAATGATATTTGAAAAGAACAAAAAAAACAGATAAGAATTATATTTCTATGAATTAAACGTAACATGTAGCACAAAGTTAGACATTATAAACATGTATAAAATATCGGCTATTATGTGTTTCTTACGTTTTGTTCAGTTTATATATAAATAGCTACAAAAAGTATTACGACACATGGGAGTTGGCTTAAAGAATGCGTAATGCTCCACGAGCCCACTATTACACATTTCACTGATGATATATTGATATGTATATTATAATACATATCTTAAGGTGAAAATTCATAGCATATAATTACTTATACATAACAAAGTGTGAACTTTGAAGAGGTGTCAAGATTCTCTATGTTGAGTTGTACTTTCGTGTCTAAACATATATATTGAATTAATATGTGACGTAAATTTCATAAATCTATTCAAACATATGTTGATTCTAAACAGAGACGTGATGTGAATAATATTTACATTCGTCACTATGAAACCACCATTTGTAATTACATCAAATGAAGTTCGGACACATTGTGGATGCTGAATTGGAGATCGGTCTGAAATTTTAAAAGTCAGTATTCTTTTCATTTTTTTCTTATAGCATCAAAATTCTTTTTCTTTACTCTAAGAATAGCAAATCATGACAAGAAGCTTGAGGTTAAGTGGTTGGAGGCGGGATTAAGACTTTAAAGAGTTTGTAGGTTCGATCTCTTACTATGCGAAACTAAAACACATTTTTCTAGTTATCCCTACACGGATATGAGTCCATGCTTTCGGTCCATTTGCATATCTAGAAGTGAAAATCTATCTGTGGACTGCACCACTCCAAAAGAATAGTCAAAACTCCTCACATAAAATTTAAGAACTCTTGAGTTACAAAAATAAAAATAAATAGCAAATCCTCTGATATGACTGGTAGATCTCCGACAATGATAGGCTGTGTATGTGGAAGCGACGATGCAATTAATTATATAAAATTTCGTACTATAACAATACATTAAACAATAAATTGTCGTAACACTTACCATACTCGTGATTTATATAATAATAATGATCTTAAATAACAATAACGTAGTATGATATATTATATTAATCACTAGATGATTACCCGTGTGGTGTAGGGGATATATTTTATGAAAACTATATGATTGTAATTGTTTATATTTGTTCCTAATATATGTATATGTGATATTGTTTGTCTTTTATTTATCTCAAGTTTGATTTGTATATGTAAATTATTTTAATTTTTGTGTAGTTGATATAGTAAAAATTATATTACAGTCTATTATATAATAGATGATGACCCGTGCTGTGTATGAAACAAATTTTTTTTTATTCCGCGCTATGTATAAAATATATATTTTTGACCCGTATTCATTTATGTTTTGGTACATTACAATATTTGTATATAAATTTTTGAAATTTTGTTCATTTAAGTTTTACACTGTGTTCATATCACCCTCTATCAATTTTTTTGACCCGTGCTAAGTATAAAATATATATTTTGACCTGTGCTAAGTCTAAAATATGTTTTGACTTGTGTTCATTGATATTTTGATGCATTAAGATTTTTGTATATAAATTTTTTGTACGAGTAATTATCATTTGATGTATAGATATATTACTTGTTTTTTTTTTCTTGTTCATGTACGATTTTATAGAAAATAACCAAAGCTAAGTATCAAATATTTCAAATTTAAGAAAAAAATATAAAATATGATAAGGATAGGATAGGGAACAAATTTTATAAAAAATTTATTCTATTGCATTATCTCAATTATGAAAATATACATAATTAGAAAATTAAGATATGTAAATTAAAATCACACAGTAATTAACAATAATTTAAATAATGTACATAGTTCAAACAACTGATTTGTCTCTTGGTCCACACCTGTAAGTTTTAGGAAATTAATATAGAAAACAAAAGTGGTACAAAAAACACGTACATGTAATTGTTTCTTAAGCAAACACTTACATGGTCCTATAGATGATTCTCATACTCATCATGTACTTCAATTTATCAACTAACTGCATTCACAAAAGAATATGAATATTAAGATGGGAGTTATAAAAAGAAAATTATAAAAGTAAAAGTAAGAAAAATAGTTAAACGGTACACACAACCAATTTAAGACTAAATCAACATCCTAACACACACTATATCAAAAATTTTAGACGGTAATTAAAATACTTCAATAAAACTAAAATTCACAGTTATTAAGCCAATATGATACCAGGATATATATGGCAAAAGAATAGCTATTGGTGAACATTAGTACCAATCTAATCTGTAAAAATATAATAAATATTGAATGCATGAAATAAAAATAAATCATTATATAGATGTTTCTACAATAATATTGTACAAATTAGAAAGTTTTGCCCAATGATAAAGCTCTAATCATCTTTTCGAAATCACTGCCAAATCACCTAAAATAAGGGCACTTAGCATATGATATTATCATCAAGACACATAATAATACTTAGCTAGTAGCAACAAATAATTAAACATGAAAATAAGTCTTAAAGACCTTAAAGTTAAATAATAATAGACCTTCTCATGTGCAGAGGAAAATGTTTCAAGTCAATTGAAGACATAAAAGACAATAATCTTGAAGTTGAGAATGATCATAAGAGAAGGAAATTCAAGAATGGTTTATGATGGATGTGAGGCAATGAGGTAACATGTGATTTTGTATGTAAAAATTAGGGTTATCGCTTTTAATATCAATTAACAAACTGAATATCTCAAATTAAATAAAAAATATATTTTATTCTTTTGAATATATTAGATACTAAATAAGGTACAAACTTAATTAACATGTGGTTAATAAGTCATTCCAAATGTTCTAATTAGATTGATATGAAATTTTAAATTTTGGTAAGACTATTAAATAGGAGATTATATTGTGTATGTTTTTTTATTTTAAGGTAACTGTATATTTGCCGAGTTGCTCTCAGTCCGTTAGGATGATCCAGCTAATGATTTGGCACCAGGGTTTGATTTCTACCCGTTGCATTATGATAACTTAAAAAAAGGATTTTAGGGGTGTGTTTTAGGCTACGGATCGGACCTTGTCGATCCAATTGTTGACAAAAAAAAAAATTGTATATTTGTAGCCGCATTTAATGGTATATTCAAATATTTACTAGATATTATAAATGAAATTATAAATTAGATTGTAAATATATCATAATATTAAGAATTTTCTATATCATGTCTTACGAATTTTCTGTATTCACACCTTTAATCATATATCAAATATGTTAAATTATGTCCAGCATATATATCTAATCTGTGATCAGTCAAACACTTAAAGATCTTGTTATTTAAAGAGATCAATTTCTTAAGTACAATATTGGCAAATATTAATATTTAATTCTCACATATATATATATATATGTTCAATGTATCGATATCAAAATTTAGTAATAATTTAAGGAATTAAAAATGAATATATTAATAATAATGGTACTGTATATAAGGGATATATTAAATCTTCATCATATATTCGATTATAGATATACTCCAATATTGTGATTCTTATATTCATAAGATATTCTAGAAATAAATAAATTACCTAAAATATTAGAAAGTGTCACTAATACTCCATGCTAGTAAATACACTACATTGTATTATATATATATTTTTTGATATATCATGTATTTTTCAAGGTAAACTATTATCGTCGCTCAAATAAACAATATGATCTTTTTAGTTCTTATAATTATAAAAAAAATAATTGTCAAAAAGCATGTGATTGAGCTGACTTGCCCCTGATCTAATTTGGTATCAGATGGTGAATTCGAATCCCACATAATTCCAGTTGGAGAACTTTGACTATTGATCAAATCTTTTCGGTCCAACTGTTGCTGACAAAAAAAATTAATTATTAATAACTGTTTATAAATGGTAAACAAGATATTTGTTTTGTGTTCATAATAAAGAAATCCTAAAATTTTCCAATTTTATGTTAGTTAAATGAATAAATAAAAAGGAAAAAATATATCACTAATTAAAACTGAAAAACATATTTTATAAAAGTTTATATATATTAGTATGTAAATTATCATGTGTCATGATAACCAAATTATCAAATATTAGAGGTATAAATAAATATATATATATATATATATGTAAATAAATTTACCTCTAAAGATTTTAATCTTAGCAAATTGCATAACAATAATTGTCATACTGTTATATCTTGATGCAACCTTCTCTTGTAAGGTCTCAACATATTTTTCCCATAATACACATGAAATTTGAGCATCACTGTGTATAATTTAGTTATAAATTTTTTTATTGTTATTTATTATTAAATTTTAGTAATATATAATTTGAAATACATACCTAGTATTGCCAAGTTTGAAATGAATCCACTTAGTTTGCTTTCCATTAGATTCCCTAACAATAATGGGATCAACATGAACTAATTTCTCAATTATATTTGTAAAAAAAACTTTGTTAGTATAAACAAATATTATTCTGGTAAATATATAAATGAATGTTTTATTTATGTATAAAAGCATACATTAAAAATAGTAAATGATTTAGCCCAAAAAAAATTAAAAGTAATATAAAAAAAATAGTAAACAAATTATAATACATTATAAAATTAAAACTAATAATAATGAAAATAAAGTAATATATACTGAAAACTTACCAATAAGATAATTATCATCAAGATTTCCGACAAGTAATTCATTGTAATCCACAAATTTCAGACAAAATAAATTATTTGGTAAAGGATCAGTTGCCCTTATTAATGTAGTGTAGACAAATGCGATATTGAACTTATGAGAACTTTGTTTTGAAAGAACCAGTTGCTGGACATACTTGGAAGTTACTAATTATTTTAGTATTCATTTTTTCAACAGAGGACCAAATTTTCCAAGTATTTCTTTCTTAACAATACCATGTATTTTTGAACCCGTCAAAATAAATTATTTTTCATGTTTATTATTTAAGTTTCAGAAATTCAAAAACATTTGGAAAATAATTGATAAAATTAACTTACGTGCTCATCAAGTAAAACCACTTCAATAGTCTGACCATATTCTTTTGTAAAGATTTTCCAGAACCTAATAATCTTGATTTTGATCCTTCATCGTTTGCTCTATGGTTTGAGAACAAAATGAAGAACCATATCTTTTTAATATTTTCGAAAATCTAAAAAGGTGTTCTTGTTTTGTTTGGACTAAGCTAGCACCAAAACCAAACTTATATAGAGGATGTGAGACATCTCAATCGAATCACATGATAGATCGAATATAGGAATAACAATTTTTACGCGCAAATAATTCCGTAAATAACAAATTCATTTGATATTATACTGATTTTTAAGGTGATAGTATATACTGTCATCATTTCAGTTTTTAAGAGTAAACACAATTTTGGCAACAAATTTATTAATACATATAATCAAAGCAACAATCCTTATAATATATACTTATACAGATATATCTCGAATGAATATAGATATGAAATATTGGTTGTTTGAAATTATATACATAATATATAAATTAAATGATACTCTAATTTAATTCTCAAATTTATGTGATATACTAAATCAAAATATTTTATTGTTTTTGATTATTTAATAAGATTGAAATTTGTATTAATACTTTATAATCAAAGCAAATATCAGAATTATTACTAATAAGGAAATCGAATAACTTGATTCAAATAAGGAATTATTATTGTTCTAATTCACATACAAAACAGAATCAATACTTATAAAGAAATTGATCGAATGCATATTGTTATGGAATTCTGGTTGTTTGAGATTATGTACACAAAATGTAAATTAAATGGTACTCTGATTTAATTCCTAAATTTGTATGATATACTAAATCTAAATATTTTATTGTTATTTATTATTTAATATGATTGATATTTATTAATATAGGTAATCAAATCAAGTTTTTGAATTATTACCAATAAGGAAATCGAATTACAAAATTCAATTAAGGAATTATTATTGTTCGAATTCGCATAAATAATATCTAATACAAATGGTACTCCTAATTAATTTAGCTAAAGTTTTGTATTATTAAAACTGTAATAATATAAGAATTCAACAGAAAAAGATTAATCCTTATTAACGTAATTGATTGACAGAATTTTAATAAGGAATTATTATTGTGTTATAATAAATGTAAATGCTAGATTAATAGTGTTTTTGGCAAGAACCAAAATTATGGTATTTAAGTTTTGTTCGAAAAATAATGGTACTTCATAGTGTTTCTTTTATAATCATTCTCATGGCCCATGATTATGTAATGTCAAACTATAAAGTCATATTTATACATATATTTAGGTTTTTTACGTCGTAACTCCTGTTTATTTACGTAGAAGTTATATATGAAAAATATAATTGAAATGTAACTATCTAATAATATAGCTATAATGTTTTGAATCTTTATTAATTTCTAGAAATATATTCAATAGTAAAATATATTCGAATCTATTACAAATATATTCGAAACATTACATTTGTATAATTATAAACTTATATACAGAATATCTAAACTAAATGATACTCTGATTTAATTCAATATATATATTATGAATTCATTGTATAGTTGGAAGATTTTATATAATAATATAATGAAAGCAAAAGAATTCATAGTTTTTTTTTTTGTCAACTTAACTATAAAAAAGAAACAAATTAGAAAAATTTTCAAGAGGCTGGAATATTGTTCACCATAGCTAAACACCGAGAGAACCTTCGAGTTCTACGAGCAAGTGAATCCACCTTGTAGTTCAGACCACGCGGGAAGAGAGTTAAGGAGACCACCTCAAAATAGCTTTTGAGGCGAGAATAATCGGTGAGATATGGTAGGAATGCAGGCCAGGCTGACGGGTCCTCCACCATCTTCACTAACTCCGAAAAATCTACTAAAAACTCCATTTCCAAAATCTGGAGGGAACTGAGACAGGTCATGGCCCACAAAAAAGCCTCGAATTTCGCATAAAGGGGTGATAAGCTATGACGTAAATATTGTGCTCCCAGATTTGATCCATTGTCGGTAAACAGGTAGAAATACCATCCTAGATATGTGAAAAGCTCTGATTCCTTCCAAGAGGCATCCATCATACATCTAAAACCTGAGAAACCTGGATGTACCGAAAGCGGTCTAGAGACAGTTCCTCCTTGTGCGTAGAGTGTCATGTGAACACTAACGTCTTTCGAGGAATTCTCTTGTTGGGCTGCTGGCCAACCGCCTACCTCTGCTTCTGCTTTCTGAATTAGGTCGTGGGGATCTTGATTCTTGTTTGTAAAAGACTCTTCATTTCGAGCTTTCCATATAAACCAGAGAATTCAAGGATAAATATTATACCCATTGGTCTTGGGGGTTCGCCAAAAAGGTAGTCTAAGTTGGAGTAGATGGAAGTCCCAAGGAAATTAGCTCCTGAAGGGATTGAAGAAAGTGCCCAAGCTTGTAATGCGGGGGGACACTCAAATAAAACGTGATTAATACTTTCGCACCGAGCATCACACTAGATACCTCTTCGCGTCAAGTTGGATTTGACGGCAACCTGACCTGATAAAACTTGCCAAATAAAATGTCTTATCTTTTGTGGCGCTTTCACTTTCCAAGCTTCAGTTTGAAGATCTTGTATATGGGGTCCAAAAGAAACTGAAGATTATTGAGAGATATTTCTTTCAATCCAGTACCCTGACTTGACTGAATATGTGCATGTCTTATTAAAATGCCATCCAAAACAATCCTTCATGGGGAATCTTGGAATATAAAGACCAAGTATCAATCAAATGTCGTCTGCTTGAAAAACTGTCTAACTAAAGGTTTGCGCCATAGTCTGTATTTTTATCAATCAGATCGGATACACGTAAATCTGGGTAAAGATGGGGGCCATCATGGAGAGCAGGTCTGGAGATAGTATCTGGGATCCAAGGATCGGTCCAGACCCTGATAGTATCCCCATTACCTACTCTTTTGATCAAACCCTTCATCACCAAAGCACGTACTGAAATCAAACTTCGACAACCATACGAAAGTGAATAAACTCGTCGAGGTTCCAAGGGATTGGAACCAACATTGTATCTATCACATAAAACTTTTGCTAGAAAGGAGTCTGGGTGATCGAGCAAATGCCAAAGTTGTTTGGCTAAAAGAGCGGAGTTAAAATCTGCAGTCGCTCAAAAACCTACACCCCCTTCTGATTTATCCTTGCATAAGCGTTCCCATTTTACCCAGTGGATACCTCGTGTTGTCCCTGAATTATGCCACCAAAAATTAGCAATAACTGCAGAGATCTTGGATGTTAACGCTTTAGGAAGCTGGTAACATGACATCACATAGGAGGTGATAGCTGTTAATACTGATTTAATTAAATATCTTTTCCTCATTTCGATAAAATTTAACCGATTATGAACTAATTCAAGATTCAATATTTTCTCGTACATAAGCGAAAACCTTTGTTTTTGCTCCTTCAATCCCTTCAGGAATTCTTAAGTATGACCCCATACCGCCCAAGGTATGAATCTTAGTATTCCCTGAATTTCATGTCTGCGTACTTGGCCTACACTCTTTCCGAATTTGATTGAAGACTTCGTGAAATTAATTTACTGTCGTGAAACTTCCTCATATTCCTTTAGAAGTCTTAGGATATTACTGGCTTCCTCTATATTTGCTTTACAGAAGAAAATACTACCATCGGCAAATAATAGATGGGAGACAGCTGGGCTAGCTCGTGCCACCAAAATCCCATTTTGTCCGTTTCAGAGCCTCCGCCTTCTTCAGTTTTGCTATTAAAACTTCTGTGCATAGAATAAAGAGTTACGGGGAGAGGGGATCTCCTTGACGGATACCTCGATTAGGTGTAACACGTCCTCTTGGTATACCATTTATAAGGACCGAGTATTGTATAGATGAGACACAGTGCATGATACATTTTACCCATCTTTCCTGGAAACCTAGTTTTAGTAGTAACTGCCATAAAAAGCCCCATTCAATATAATCATATGCCTTACTAATGTCGGTTTTTATAGCCATATACATGCTTTTGGTTTTTTGGTTCGTGCGTAAAGCGTGAAACATTTCGTGTGCTATCAAAATATTATCTGAAATCAACAGTCCTGAAACAAATGCAGATTGGGTGTTTGAAACCAGAGTTGGTAGATCTTTTTCAGGCGTAGACAAATGACCTTGGATATAATCTTGTAAATAACATTGTAGAGGCTTATAGGCCTGAACTCAGACATTCGTGTTGGTCACGAAGTCTTTGGAATTAAGCAGATATTCATAAGATTGAGATCTTTATCGAATGACCCAGTGTCGAGGAAATTATTTACTAATTTCACCAAATCTTTGTGAATAATGTCCCATGATTGTTGAAAGAAAAGAGCTGTCATGTGATCTGGTCCTGGTGCTTTCCCTAGGTCCATCAGAAAAAGTGCTCTTCTTATTTCTTCCACAGTTGCTGGGGTCAATAGTTTACGATTATCTTCGTCTGAGATAATGGGTTCTATATCCTCCAAAGAGTGAGCTATATTAAATGCTCGATTAGATGTAAACAGAGTGTCAAAATAGTTTACAGCGATATATTCAATGTTCTTTTCTTGGTCTAGCCAATTGTTGTGATCATCGAAAAGGCCTGTAATCCTGTTTTTAGCTCTCCTTTGTTTTGTTTGTGCATAAAAAAAACTTCTTATTTTTGAACCCCTCCTGGAGCCATTTGTTCTTGCTCTTCTGTTTTCGGTATGTTTCTTCATCCTTATATGCCTGACATATCTCAGTGGCTACATATTGGATATCCAAAGTAGCACATGAATCCAACTTCTTCAACTCCTCTAATCGATTCTTTAATGCCTCAATCTTCTCCTTCCCTGGGGTGATCTGAGTTTTCCTCCATCTTGATAATTCTCTTATACAGTTTGATATTTGATATGATATGCGATTTCTTCGCAGATATGCATATCGAGTCCATCCTGCTACTATTGCTTGTTTTAACCCTAGTTTTTTGATCCAACGTTTGTCGAAACTAAAATCCGGGCGTCTCTTAGCTTCATATTCCTTCATTTCTATCAAAATTGGCAAAAGCTTTGTCTAACTTGCATCTTATGATCTCATTACGCCGAACACCACGCCATGACCATGTGTCCCCCGTACATGGAAACTCTATGAAACCACATATGAAATAATTAAAGAAAAAGAAAGATTCAACATAAATTAATCACCAACATGGTGCTGTCGAGTTCCATAGTTCATTTTGATCTAGAAATCACAATATCGTCAAATCGTGTACCAGAAATAAATTTAGCTTCAGTACATCCTCTTTTAAAGCTTAACATGTGAAGAGTGATTTCACAAACTAGTCCAAATTTTGCATCCATGTCTCTCATCAAATAATCTTGTACTAAAACAAATTTTTTCTTTCCATTCTATACCCCGTAGAAACTTTACGGGAGTAAAGTATTTTTGCTAAACTGGAAAAATAAAAGAAATGTGTTATTACTATGTTTAAAAACCGTGATGGAATGAAAAAAATTAATAAGATTAAGAGAAATACAATTCTTTACCTAGCAAACATAGAGATGAAATTAGCTAAACACGTTCATAATAAATTAACTAACAAAAGTAACACAAATTATTAAACAAACAAATTAATAAGAATAAGAGAAGTATAATTCTTTACCTAGAAACCATAGAGAAAAAGTGTAAGAAGCCAATGACAATTCTTTAAAAATAGATGCTAATTCCAAACTAAAGGTAATGTACTTATATATAGTTGTGTATTAGGGTTTCCGGAAATATTTAATTGTGAAACGTTATAATCTATTTTAATAAAGTAATATAAATCTCGGCTAAATATGTCCTAACAGAATAATACATTAATCAATATATGGTTACCAATATTTAATTGTGAAACGTTATAATCTAATTTAGTAAAGTAATATAAATATCGGCTAAATATGTCCTAACACAATAATACAATAATCAATATATGGTTACCAATATTTAATTTGTAATTTTTGGAATTAAATACTAAATATACACTTAACATATATAATGTTTCGGATAATAAATATCTTTTAGTTGAAGAGTCTTCCGAAATTAACTTTCTTAATCCATTAAAGAAAACACTAAATACCAATGACATAACATGTAATATAATACATGATAGCAATGTTATTTTCTTAAAAAGTTACCTTGTTATTATATAGAAAATTTATAGAGTCATTGTGACGGTTTCCTGTAATGGCACAATATGAATATGTGTATACAAATATGCTAAATAGTAGAACACAGAGATTTTATTGTGTGTTTTCTGTTATGGTCCTGCTGTTGGAAAATTTAAGAATGAAATAAAGAAAAGTAAAGTACAAAAAAAAGTTCTATTGAGTTTATAATGTGTACAAAAGAAAGATAGATGTATGTTGCGACGTAGGTAGATAAGGACCGTTGGTTTGTACCGAAATCATTGGGGTCAGTCAAGTCTTTTAGACGAGTGACCAAATCGCCTTAATAGACTGCCTCTCTTTTTCTTCTATCATTTTGATTGAAGAGAACCCATTTATTAGACCAAACCCAAATGTCAACTCTCCCTCCTTTCTATTTTTCTTTTACTATATTATATTTAATAACAAACATATGTATATCATTATATTATTTATAAGTTTTCCAGATGGATAAGTTTCA
Organism: Lepidium africanum; assembly: GCA_900406405.1. Lineage (NCBI taxonomy): Eukaryota > Viridiplantae > Streptophyta > Magnoliopsida > Brassicales > Brassicaceae > Lepidium > Lepidium africanum. The sequence goes on along the minus strand of OVAX01000718.1, from coordinate 4,443 downwards.
AAATCATTTCGACGAACATATTTTCAAACTTATAATTAATGTTTGTAACAAATCACATGCGACTTTAATTCATATCTTACTTTTAATATTCAAACTGACTGTGTAATATATAGAGATTACTATCTTCCACAAATTGCAAATAGATTTTCTATGTATCCTCAATTCAGTAACACAAGACTAGAGTGCACATACTTCTAATTATATTAGATGATTGTCCGTGTGGTGCACAAGATTATTTGTTCTGCAAAATAAAAAAAAATTATAATTATTCATATTTATCTATGATATTATATATATGATATTTGTTTGTCTTCTAAATATTTTATAATTTGATTTGTCTATGCAATAAATTAATTTTATATATACTTAATATACTAAAAATCATTTTAAAATTATGATTCGTATTGTGCACAAAATTTATTTTTTGAATCCATTTTTATTAAGTTTTTGATGCATTACATAATTTGTTTGACTCGTGTTCATTTAGGTTGTTAGACACGTGGTTATTTAGGTTTGTAGATTTGTGTATGTTCATTTAGAGTTTTATTTCTGTGTTCATTTAAGTTCTCAAACTTATGTTCATTTGGGGTTTTAACCCGTATTTATTTAGGTTGTTAGACCCGTATTTGTTTACCTTTTAAATTTAAGACTTGTTCATTTGCTATATATTTATAAATTTTAATAAACATGAAATAACAAAATCTAAAATACTTATATTGTTATATTTTGAGATAAATATGACATAAATTCATACAATATTGTTATATAGATTTTTTGACTCATATTATTCAGGTTTTTACACACATGTTCTTTAAATTTTTAGATTTGATTTCATTTAGATTATTTATATCCGTGTTCATTTAAGTTCTTAGACTCATATTCATTTAGCTTTTTAGACTCGTGTTCATTTAGATTGTTAGTTAGACTCGTGTTCATATAGGTTTTTTAATATGTGTTTATTTATATTTTTAGATTTGTGTGCATTTACTTTTTTATATCTATGTTTATTTAAGTTATTAGGCTCATGTTCATTTTGGTTTTCTATTTGTATTCATTTACGTTGATAAACCCGTGTTCATTTAATTTTTAGACTCATATTCGTTTAGATTGTTAGACCTATGTTCATGTAGCTTTTAAAGTTGAGATTTATTTATTTGCTATAAATTTATAATTTTAAGTAAAGATGAAATAACAAAATTTTAAATATTCAAAATTTAAAAACAAATAAATATATATATTGTTATATTTTGAAATAAATATAACAGAAATTTTTTTGACTTGTGTTCATTTAGGTTGTTAGACACGTGGTTATTTAGATTTGTAGATTTGTGTACGCTTATTTAGGTTTTTATATCCGTGTTTATTTAAGATTTTAGACACATGTTCATTTAGGTTTTTTTAACCCGTGTTCATTTAAGTTGTTTGACCCATGTTTGTTTAACTTTAAAATTTAAGGTTGTTCATTTGCCATAAATTTATAGTATTTAGTAAACATGAAATAAAAAAATAAAAAAAATTCAAAATTTAAAAGGAAATAAGTATATAAAATTGTTATATTTTGAGATGAATACGACATGAATTCAAACATTATTGTTATTTAGGTTTTTTTCTTAACAATTACTTAGGTTCTTAGACACATCCAGAGATCGGGTATTACTGCCTATGTAGGAACTATGCTAATAGGCCGACCAGTTGGCCCAGAGTTGACAAAAAAATGGACAGCTTTTATTTAAATTTTTAGATTTATGTTTCTTCAAATTTTTATATTCGTGTTATTTAAGTTCTTAAACCCATATTCATTTCGGTTTTTAGATCTATGATCATTTAAATTTTAGATACATGTTCATTTAAGTTTTTAGACTCGTGTTCATTTACATTTTTAGTTAGACCCAAGTTCATGATAATTAATTTTTAAAGTTACTTAAATTAGTTTTGTATATTTTTAATTAACAATATTAATTTAAAGCATGCAACTAAAAAGTTAATATAATAGTATGTGTTTTTATTTTATATCCAACTTATAAATTATATTTACAAAAAATTATCTTATTTTATTATATATAAATATATATATATGTATAAAATAATTAAAATTTTTATGTGCAAACATATTAGAAAAATAAAACAAAATAATATATTACCTAGATACCATAGTGATTGATTATAAGAGGTGAATGTTTATGGTAAAGAGATGAATGATAATGGTGAGATAAATGTATATATATAATACACTATCCATTATATACAGATCTTTTAAATAAATGCAAATATTAAATACTACATTTGCAGTATATCTACTATTTAATGTAAATATATATCTATTAACTTCTACCAAATTATATAGCTTCCAATTTGCCGAAACTTTTACTTATTATGGTATTATAATCAATACAGAAGTCGATATAATGAAAACAAAAAAAATAATTCAATCTCGCAACATATATTACATTAACGTTGTATTCGTTTATCGGAATATAATCAATTTAATTTAATTTTGTATCATATAATAAATAATAGATCACAGTTTCTATCTTACAAATTAATTTAGGAATAACATTAAATTAATATTCGATTCAAAAGATCGAATTTACTTAAATTCGGGTAATATCATATGTAGTTATATCATATTATGTGATTTAATAACAAATATATTCAATTACTATTCATTACTAAGTGATTTATAATCAATGTAAATCGATCACATTTTATATCTTAAAAATTAATTGTAAACCATAATTTAAGTATAACATTAAATTAATATTCGATATAAAGGATCCAATTGATTTATATTTTGGGCAACATAAAATATTTTGATTTCATATAATATTAAATTTGATTATTGAAATATATTCAATTACTATTAATTTTGTATCATATGTATTTATTTTATATCCTATGGTATAATAACAAATATATTCAATTACTATTAATTACATGATCAATAATTAATATAAATATATTACAGTTTCTTTAGAAAAATAAATTTGCATATAGAATAGTTAATGTTATCAATAAGCTATAAAAGATTCTGGAGAAATAATAATAAAAAATTTAACTACTACATTTCCGTAACCGTTGATTTGTATATTTTCCTATTCATTAGAAAATAGAAACTATACAATTGTATATTAAATTATTCGATGATAAATAAGCAATAGAATAACCGACATCTAAAAATTTACTATTGTTTCTATAAATAATATATTATTATTGTACTATATTTAATTTAAATGTCAAAGGTATATATTGTAATGAATACAAATTTCATAATTAATACCTTTTTTGCTAATAAATTTATAATATACATTTGTACATTAAATTATTCAATTATAAATAAAGAATAGAATAACCGATGCCAAAAATTTACTATTGTTTCTATAAACAATATACTATTATTGTGCTATATTTAATTTAAATTCTAAAGGTATATATTGTAATGCTAATAGATTTCAAAATATACATATTATCATTCAATGCTAATTAATTTCAATTAAATCTTTTTTTTTTGTCAACAATTGGATCGACAAGGCCTGATCCATAGCCTAGCCTAACCCTTAAAATTCCTATTTAATCTAAAAACTACGTAGAGGGGAGGAATCGAACCCTAGATGTCATAGTCATTAGCTGGATCATCCTAACCACCAGACTGAGAAGAACTCGGCATTTTGATTAACTCTAATATAATGAAAACAACATATATGAATAAATATCTAACCACATATTTTCATTTATTTATTGATCTCATGATTATTATGTAATCAAGTAAAGTGTAAAACTAATTATCACATTTTCATTATTTTAAAATAATTATATGTCGTAAAACAGAATATAACTTTGTTATTAAAATTTGAAATTAACAATCATTTATCGATTACATGTTTATAACTATGAGAATGAATCTTTAGGTGTATGGAATCCATCACCAACATGGTGTTGAGGAATTTCATAGTTCACACTGATGAAAGAATATCACAATATCACAAAATTGTTCACCGGAAATAAATTTAACTTCAATCAATCCCCTGGGAAAAATTAAGATGTGAAACATTGTTCCAACCACCGGTCCGTTTTTTGCATCAATGTCTCTCATCATGGACATCTTGTATTTAAAAGAACTTGAACTTTTTATGCTATAATTTGTAGAAACTTTCTAACGATAAGAGTTTTTAGATAAACTGCAAAAATGAAAAGTGTGTTAGTTTTAGGTTATAAAATAGCAAACACATAAACTTAATAACACAATTTTAAAAATATATATTGTTGTAAATAAAATTTCACAATCTATAAAATTTGGACTATCAATTTTAGTATTTTCTAAATAAACTAATATAGTAAAAAATATAGCTTAGAAATATACCTTACAAACCTTTAAAGGGTAAAACTTTTTAGATAAACTGCAAAAATAAAAAGTCTGTTAATTTTAGGTTATAAAATAAAAAACAC
>OVAX01000717.1:0-67091 GCA_900406405.1 Lepidium africanum | reverse complement strand
AAATACTTTTATTTTGCAAAATTGCAAAACAATTATGGTTTGGAAGGCAAATCCATTCTTTATTTTTTCTTTAATAATTTATGTATATTTTCTCCGCAACACACAAGTTACCTTAAGATCTATGTGTAACATAAAATAAATATTTTGTACCGTTGAATGTTTTATAAATAATAAAACTTATAAATAAATAAAAACAATATATGATAACTTACTCAGCATTCCGAAGGGTAATAGTAAGTCGTTTTGTTGGTTTTCCATTCACTTCAGAAATTTCAGTAGGGCTAACACAAATTAATTATCCGATGATATTTATTACAAAAAATCTTGAAATATTTAACACTTACAATCGAAATTTATGTAAAAATAATATTTACTTACCTATAAGATAGATATCTTTAAGACGTCCATTAAGTAATTTATGGTAATCAACAAATTTTAATCCAAAAATCGAATCTGGTAGAAGATCCGTCAACTTAATGGACGTTATGAGTGTAAGAGAGAGTTTGAAGTTATGAGTATAATTATGATAAGTTCCAATTGCAAGAGAGAGTTTGAAGTTATGAGTATAATTATGATAAGTTCCAATTGCAAGAGAAATTTGTAGGTTTGTAATGATTTTAGTACTTTCTTGTTCAAGAAGTTTCCCAAATTTAGAAACCAGTACTTTCTTCACAGTACAGTGAATTTTATCACCCTAAGAGATATATAAATTAATTATAAATTATTCTTAATCATTATAAAAATATTCAAATAATATATTATTAATAACATACATTGGAATCACAAAGAACCATATCAATGGTTTGACCATGTTCTTTAGTGTATACCTTTCGGAATTTTAAAATCTTAACTTTAATCCTACAGGTTTCCTTGCAGGTATCAATGAATAAAATTTTGAGAAATATATGATTAAGAGAATAAAAATCGAGAGAAAAAATGGTGCTAAAATCGTTGAAAGATAAAAATAGAACTCGTTGGTGTTGTAAAATAAATCTCGGGTAGTTTTCTTATATTGATTTCGATTAATATCTACTCTATTAGGATTAGAAATATCTTTTGTTTGATTTTCCTTAAATTAAAGGTATTAGGATTAGGAATATCTCTTTTTTTCTCATAGAAATATTATATTGAAAGTTGAATATAACAAACTTATAACGAGAAATACAACTAAGGCCAGCGAAAGATAGAAATATTCTCGGAAAGAGAAACCCAAACAAGGGATGCTAAAGCCCTCAAGAAGGGAAACTAACGAAGCAAAATCAAAGAACCTAGACAAAGATTAAAAACCACAAGGCAACAAGGACTAATCGGAAACCGAACTTCCAAACCAAACTGCGAGCAACCCCAAAGACGACCTGAAATGCAGAAAAGGGTAGGAACGAACGCAGACAGAAGAAGAAACCGGAGACAGATTACCACTTCAAACTAACCCTCGAAGACATGTTAATCCCAGCAAACCAAAGCACAAGCGGGACTTGAACATCGCGAAGGAAAAACGTCTAAAAGGATCTGCAGAACTTACACACGTACATAACGGGTTCTCTAAAACCATCTACCGTTGAAGGAGAACTGGAGTCTCGCAAAGAGAAGAACACAAACCGAAACCATTGAATCTCAAAACCTTAACCTCTCTGAAGCTTTAAAGAGAAATGTAGATGAACCATCAGTAGAATACCATCCAATACACGAACCTTGAAACGAATCTTTGGAAACATAGAACACCACGCCAAACAAACAACAACTACGAAGCAGCTGAACCTGAAGCCACCACATTAACCAAGACCAACTAGTTTCAAGAGACAAAATGACAAGATCCGGCAAGTACAAGTACAAGATAACCGTTGATCTAAACCAAGTCAAGAAAGAAACTAATGATCTATCTAGGTTCAAAGAAGATCTTCAACTAAAAACTATTCAAGAAAAGAAACCCCTAGGCAGAACATATCCAACGAGATTGCAACAAAGGAGTACAAGAGTCAAGACCATTCGAGAGCCACCTTACCATTTTTTGGCTCCGGAAAGAGCACAAGAGCCACCATCGACCACCACCACTACAAGGGACCACCGTTGGAAGTCCCAACTGAAGAGATCTTAGTTCTATCACCAACCTTAATCGCAAAATCGAGAGGGAAGAAACATTGGACTGAGCCACGGATAACTTAAAAAAACAAAAGGGGAGCAATATCGAAACCCTTAAATACAGTAAGAGTCACACCTGAAAGACCACACTCAACGGCGCAGCAAAACCGCCAAGAGCCAAGAGCTCGTCAGAGAGCACCGGCGAGACCTCCAAAGCCCACGACAAGGTTGAAGGAGGGAACGGCGAAAGCTGAGAGCAACCGTAGCTGAGCAAACGTCCAAGAACTAGCTTCCAAGAAACAGAGCTTGGCTGAGAAATCACCACCAGAGAACACAAGATGGAAGAGGAGCCACTCCGGCCAAGACATGGCCATGAAAACCGGCGAGAACTACCTTCTTTTATAAGGTTAGATTTGAGTCTATCTCCCCCAGAAAGTTAACAAAACATAGAAGAAGACCAAAGGGGAGCACCGCCGGAGTTGTCAGAGCCTCCGGTCGAGGCTCCCATGCTAAGCATGAAAACAACGGCAGCTAGGTTTTCTCCTCTCTTTATCTCCAAAGTCATTTGATTAGGAATATCTCAGAACAATATTTTTGATTGTCTTCTAATGTGTTGACCACTAATATTAATATTTTAATTTTTATTTATTAAGATCAAAATAAACTAACTAGTTAATTATTCATTCAAAAATAAACGAAAAGTATTGAACCAATTAACATAATTGAATCTATTAAAGTTTTAATCATAAGCAAATTAATCTCTATTTCTTCATATCAAATTTTCACTAGTTAAAGATTTCTTTTTAAACCTACGAAAATCAAATTTTGATTGGTTAAAGATTTCTTTAAACCAACAAACATCAAATCTTAGGGCCTCATTGAGATTGGTTTCATTTTATTGCTTTGAAAAGCAAAAATATTTGTAAAATATTTAAATTAAACCAATCATATAAACCAATCATATTCTAGTTTTTAAAATATGATTGGTTTAATTCAAATCTTTTATAAATATCTTTGCTCTTTAAAACAACAAAACAAAAGCAATTCTAATTAAGCTCCTAATTGGTTAAATATTTTTTTTTAACAAACAAAATTCAAATCGTAATTGATTAGAGATTGTTTTAAACCAATAAAAATCAAATCTTAATTGGTTAAAGTTTTTTTTTTAATTATGTTTTTATTAAAACTGAATTAATGGTAGCTAAAACAAATAATTAGTTTTTGAAAAAATCTTATTTAAATAAATAAAAATTGTTAATTAAAACAAATCGATCAATCAAAATAAATTAAAGCATTTAAAATTTCTATCATATTACTATAAAGATACGAAAAATTGGTACAATTTTATTATAATATAGCTTGTAGTAACTTACTACTAGTAAGGCATGGATTCTGGCAAGAACAATGAATCAGAATTATAAATGATTTTAAAAATCTTATTTAATTAACTTCACAAATGTGTTTGATTTGAAGTGGATATCTTCTTCTTTTAACATTGCAAGTCGGTAAGAGTATTTATACTCAAAAGAATCGTTGGTAAGGTAACACGTGTAAAGAACCACATAACACGAGTCCAAGTTCGAGAAGCCAGAAGAAGCTGATACTCACCACGTAGTTAGACACGCGTCATGAGCCTAGCTCGTTTCTCACTAATACATAACAGAGAAGCGATCACAGCACCATTCCTCGGACAACACCACAACGCAATCAACACAGCTTTTCTTGTCTGAAACTTGATAGCTATATCCGTCAGATACTGTTTATTCTTGCGGAAAAAAAAAAGAGAAGGAGATCCGAGAGTCTAGATTGTATATTTCATTGTCATCGTGTTTTGTGTTCAATTAGTGTAACGAAAATGGGATTAGAGAGGAGAGTGTACGGTTTGGTTTTGGTATCATTGGTACTTATGGCCATTGTATCATTGTGTTCTGTTCAAGCCACAGTTGAGCAAGAATCGGCTAAGGATGAATCATGGACTGATTGGGCTAAGGAGAAAATCGGTCTCAAGCACGAAGATATCCCAACGACTCACACAACCACCTCAACCGTTCAGGACAACACTTGGGAAGCTACAGAAAAGGCCAAGGATGCGAAAGACGCGGCTAAACACAAAGCAGAGGAAGCGGTTGGAGCAGCAAAGGAGAAAGCGGAAGCCACTTATGAAACGGCGAAAGCTAAAGCTGGTGAGGGTTTGGGGTCTGCGAAAGAGAAGGCCTCACACAGCTACGACTCAGCTGGTCAAGTTAAAGATGACGTGTATCACAAGTCTAAACAGGTAAAAGACAGCTTGGCGGATGATGAAAACGATGAATCTTGGACTGATTGGGCCAAAGAGAAAATTGGAATCAAGAATGAAGCTGACGTCAACGGTAACTCGGGAGACACGGTATCAGAGAAGGCTAAAGACGCCAAGGACGCGGCTAAACGCAAAGCCGGAGACGCTAAGGAGAAGCTGGAAGAAACGGTTGAGGCGGTGAAGGAGAAAGCAAGCGATATGACGAGTGGGGCTAAGGAGAAGGCGAACAAATTGAAGGAGGAAGCAGAGAGAAACAGTAAGAGTGCGAAGGAGAAGAGTAAAGAAAGCTATGAGAGTGCTAAATCTAAAGCAGACGAGACTTTAGAGTCTGCTAAAGATAAGGCCTCGAGGAATTACGATTCAGCTGCGCAAAAATCGAAGGAAGCGAAAGATAGCGTGTCACACAAGTCCGATCGAGTTAAAGAAAGTTTCACCAACGATGATGCTGAGCTCTAAACAGCGGGAAGAAAGTCATGGATGAGTTTTCACAGTTTTAAGATAGTGATGTTGCTTTTCTTGTTCCTGTTCTTTTACATATGTGCGTAATCGTGTTATGATCTTTTGAATGTTGTTATCTTTGTTTTCGTTCTGGATCCTCTGTTGATCTCTTCGAATATACATTTATCGAATGTACACTTATAGTACCTTCCGAGTACTGGACCTAGAGCAAGGCCCAAGATTTAAGCTCACTTGACTTACAAAGAAGACAAAGCCCGTTCCATCATAACTGTTTCAGTCTTGCCTCATCCCGATTAACCTTTTCTATAATAGAATGTTCTTCCTTGCATTTATAATAAACGTTTTTGTACAATGATTTTGACGTTTTAATCAAGAAGACATTGATGTTACGAAGACAATGTTTGCTTCCATCTTAAAACCGTGGAGAGGTCCATATATTAATTTCAAGTGGAGAAGTTGATAGTTTATATATATTAATTAAGATATTTTCCAACTGTCGATGTGGGATATATTTTCTAATACGTCTTCTTGAAATGATGGGTTTTTTGCCATTAATCTCATATGTTTTGGGATAGATTGATGGTACTAATATTAAGCCTAGCTTGTTGTTAATTAGACTATTTTTTGGGTCAGATCGAATTGGACAGTGTAGATCGTGGGTTTTGATACCATATTAGAATATAGGCTTTCAACTCAAACTCAATTGAGTAGATAAAAAGATTCATATTTTATATAATATTAATTAAAATTCCTTCTAACTCTAGTTGTTTTCATACCAACTCATAGCCGAGCCATTAACCTTAAGCTCTTACTTGGCATGATTAACAGATTTTGAACTGACAATATGTTAGAAAGTGGAATCTCTGGCCACATGGATCAACATGATTGTATATTTGATTTAAATTGACCATTTTATCGGGTTGGCTTTTGCCCTCACTCCAGTGGTCGAGTAGTGGCTGGTGGGAGGAGGTTGATTGCTCACATCACAAACTTTTAATAACAATTCATTACGCTCATTTTAATCATAAGTCTCTTCACTTTTTCCAGATTCAATTATAGAAATAAACCTCAGACAAAAGTACTCGTCCCTACTTTGTTTGGGAGGACAATTATGTTATATATTCAAGTTTCACTTTTTCGTGATGTCAAAAGTGACAAGGTCGATGGCTTTGCTTTCTTCTTTCTGTTCCCAAGAGTTGGAGATTCAATACCGCGTCAATAACTGTATTATTTAGCGTAACATATTATATTTATATCAATCACTTTTTGATTTGTTAATGCTACAAATTGTTTGTATGTTACAAAACAATTACGTTTTTAAGGTTAAGAAAGCATATAAATTAATTGAGCATCCATGTTGGTGTTGTCTGTGGTAGACTTTACCTAGACTTGCCTCTTCGTCAATGGAAAGGTTTGTATTCATGTGTCTCTTTTTTTAAATGATTAATAGACGTAACTTGATTTTGGATAAGATTTTGTAACAGAGGAGACTCATTTATCCACTTATAAAGGAATTGTGTAGAGGGTCGCTTTTGGGATTTCCTTACGCTTAATATGTTTAAAAATTAATCACTATTTATATTTTAACACCGTCTAAATTGACTTATAAAGTTATTAATTATTGGTGTGACCAAAAAAGTTATTAATTATTGCTGTGGAATCTCTTATTGATGATCACCAAGTTTCCAATACTATAATCAACTGCGTTAACGTCTAAAAAATTATAAAGAATAGAATTTCGAAACTTCATAAAACTTGGATAATAATAAGGAGAATATTATATTAAAAAAAGAAAAAAAAAGAAAGATATATCAAAACTAACCACATATACACTAAATTAAATATTATATATATATATATTCATGTTTGTTAAAATATCGTCACTTGTCCCTGCATAACGATATTTGCTACAATATTTTTATTTTGGTCCCATCTTGAATATAAGGTGCTAGAATTATATATTGCTAACTAATGAGATGCAAGTTATATAAAAGATTCAAGGTCTTCTATTAATTAAACACCAGTTGATTTTCAATTGAAAGTAGAAAATTATAAAGAAAGACTTTTGAATTATCATATGGATATATATATATACGTAGTTTCACATATTACACAGACTTTTGTTTCAGGTTTGTAAAGTATTTAAAATATTATCCTATTGGCTCAATGGAAAGAGTGGGATGTAATTTAATTGGGTGAGGCTAATTAAGCACTTTATTAGTTAGTAATTGTTACAATTAAAAATAAATGAAGCATAAGTAATACGCTAGGACCCGCTTACGTTTATTAGGAAAACGACTAAATTTAGATGCGAACGAAGACATTCTACTAAAACATTTTAGTGGGGCCACTTTATAAGATACTACTATTATATATATAATGAGTCTCTCACGGGCCACAAAAATGTTATATGAGTTCAACTGCCTTTTCTAAGGTCGAGAATATCACAATGTGGCTTCTCCTGCTTCCATGCAATATGCATTGTCTAGCTTGTATATATATGATATGATATGTATATATATATATATTTTTTTTTTTCTTTCGTATTTAAGTCTATTTCTTCCTACTTTCTCCACTATCTATACTCAAATTTCACGATATTAACTAAGCTTTTATAACAAATCTGGTTGTTCACTTTACGATGAAAACTGTAAGTTGCGGGCAAACACTATAAACCATCACTAAATTAAATCAATTATAATATATTGATTATGGTCTAACAGCAAAGGTATCACATTAAATAATATACATTCAACTTGACAATCTTTTCTAAAATATTTTTCTTAATTTTGATAAAATCTTTCTAAAGTTCATTTGTGAGGCCAATATCGTCCCTTAGGCGACAAGAAGTCGCACTTAAAGCCCGACCCCATTAATTGCAGTAACTGCTTGACTAGTGAGGACGATGAAACTATGCAATAATAATAAAGAAGAAAATTTGTTTATTTTCTATATATTAAACTACATATTAAATGGAAAAAAATATAGATTTAACACAAAACTGGTCAAATTGGATACTGTACTATCATAATTATTGATTAAACAATAGATTTGTAATTGACTTCTACTAAAACCATAAACTTTACGTTGACTAAATCTTAACTCAAAATCCCCAAATCGATTTCCCTTTCTTTTCTTCAATTTTTCCGTGTAACATAATCAAAATCAATCTAGATTTAATCTTCACACGTTTATATATAATTCATATTATTGCATAACTAAACCAAGATTTTGAATTGAACCATGGCTGTAGATCCGTTATAGTGAATAAAAATGAAGTTCGAAAAAGAAGAAGGTGACATGAGTTTCACGGAAGCTATGAGTGTGGTTCTTGGAGAGACATAAATGAAATTATCACTCGGAGCAAAATGAATAAAGTTTCAACCTTTAGTTTTCTTGTTTAATATAATTTGAAATTTATTTAAAGTCACCATCTCCAAATTAATTTCTTTGATTTACTCACCATTTTCACAATTTATCAACCAAAACACAGCGAGAATTATTAACAAAGAGAGGAGAAATCGATTTCTTAATTTCAAAAATTAGGGTTTAGAATTTGGAGATTTTTGATTTTGAAGAAGATAAACATTACTTGTTTTCTCATATTCGTTTTTATTTAAACACAATCTTTTAGTTAAAAGAAAATAACTAACATAATTAAACAGAGTTAGTGATTTCCGTTTAGTAATTTAACGGTAGAGTTAATCGCTTTGGTCAACATAAATTTTATGGTTTTATTAGAAGTCAACTATAAATTCATTGTTTAATCAATAATTACGATAGTTCGGTGTCCAATTTAACTGTTTTGGTAAGTTATGTGTTAAATCGATATTTTTCCTATATATAAATGTAAAATTTAGATAAAATTTGGAAGTGTTAAAGCAAGTATTTTTATCCACTGTAAGCATATTGATATAATTTACTTATATTATTTAAGAAGTTGAGAAAACCTAAATTGGTAGGAATTTTTCCATATCCAAGGATACATACATCGATTGACACGGAAATTGATTTTCTTTCGGTGATCAAGAAAAATGAAAAATCCAACATTATGTTGCGACGCAAACAAGGAAGAAAAAGACAACATATATAAGTTTTTAATTGTTATCTATTGGAAAATGTGGTTAGAAAAGGAAAGAATAGGAACCACGCACATGGCTGAAATGGCAACACCAGTCAGTCATCAGTTGGTTGGTTCAATTCACGTGCTACTGCCCACTTCCACCATTCTCAAATATCTCATTCTTCGAAATCTCTTTCCTTGCCACCTCATTTCTAGCTTATGGTTTCTAACATAGAAAAAATCGAAACCGTATTTAATTTTGTATGATTTGTTATGGACCACCTATGTTATTACAATAGCAACAACTTGTGGATCACAATAACTGTTTTTGGTGGACATCATTTTTGTTATCGGTATTGCGTATCTCGACCGGTATAGTGCGTTGAATTTGCGTCTTATATGATTTGTTTACATATATTCGGACCGGTATCTCTTCGGCTTTGGTTTTGTTGCTAAGTTTTTCATTATTCTTTTTGATAAAATTTTTTGATTTTATTGCTAAGTTTGTTGGCGGAAATGTTAGGTTGTGTTTGAGCTTTCGAACATTTATACACACTACTGATAAAAGACATGTCTAACTGTATATGGTAATAATATGCTCTATTCAATTTCAGACTAATTTGGTAATACTTTATATGATAAGTTTCATGAAATTTCAATACAAACGAATTAACAATGTGCAAATTGATCTGTCTGTAAATATTAATTAACCATTTTTAACTTTATATATAAGGTAATAACACAACACTCATTCAAGATTATTACACTTATTTTCCATCTTGAACTAGATCTTACTACACAGCGATAATAAATATATTTTGTACCAGTAACATGGTCATAGTTAACAATAATATCCACTGTGAAATTTTAATAAATTTTAACTAAAAATGAATAAATCTGTCACTATCTCTTATATATATATATCCACATATTCTTGATTCGTTAAAATACAGTTGACAAATAAGATCTTCGGTCCATTAAACTAAATCGAATTTTTTTTATTAGAATTTTTTTTTCTTTCCTTTTCATCATTTTTTTAATTAGAATTAGAGCACCAATAACTCTTTTTTTTTTCTTTTGTAGACTATAGATATCAATAATAAATCTAGATAAAGTGAATTTACAAATCAAGAAACATAAACCGATTCTCTACTACGAGCTAGATAATAAATTTGATGGTGGTTCAAGGACCTAAGAATTATATATAAAGATAATGCACAAAAATAATTTTTTAACCTTGTAAAATCTTCTAGGTATGGAGGAAAGGCTCACCACTCATCCGGAGAGAAAAAATCTTCAGGACGTTGAAGCAATATGAGGCCATTTCCACTTCAAAGTGCCCCATGGATATTAAACTTTCCATAGCCCATAGATATGCTTCTACTTCTTTATATAGTAGAAAAAGACTGCATCTAATACCCATAGCACCAGAGCAAGAACCTTTGATGGAGTCAAGGAAGCAAAACCAACCAATTTCAGATCAAAATCCATATATAAGGCATCTAAATCTCGTGAAACTATGATCAGTACAAAAAATAATTTTGCGTCGAGGCACCAAAGATAGGTGATGCGCTCAGAGTTTTACCCTAGCAATCTACTGCAAGTGCACATCAAACGAAGTAGTACTTAGGGATTGAATCCACGAGAACCAATGATTGTACTATCAATTACTCAATTCCGATTCAAGCTAAATCAAAACAATTAAAACAGTGATTGCAACTAACAACTTAAGCGAATTAAACGATGTAAATACATTTGAACTAATTGAGTGTATCCAGTCTTATCCATTCTCCATAGCAACTGAGGATCAAAAAGCACCAAATTTGAAACAATATTAAAAGCATCAGGCATCAGGAATTCTTCAGGAAATAGGAATTCAAATCAGGATAGTGTTCAGGGCATACATTCAACAATTCTCGACTCAGACATAAATTTATAGCAAAATCCACTGTCATGGTGTCGACTACTATATATAACAACCTATAATCATAAACGGTCGTTTGGCCCTAAAGATGTAAATATGCGAATTGGTCTGATAGGTCCACAACTAGCCTTAATATCAGTTTTTGTTGGTTAAGGACTAGTTGCTCATCTAAGCTAGTTCAGGCTTCTAACAAACTTTTGGAGAGTTAACCAACCTAAAATCATAGACTAGGTGATCAGGTTATTCTAAGCATTAAACACAGTCTTAGATGGAGAACATATAAGATCAAACCCTATTTGCTCCTAATTCATTGAATCCTAAAATCTTAGAAAACCCTAAACCTGATAAGATGACTACTTAGACATAATATAAAAAGACAAAAACGATAGATGTAGAACAAAACATGGTAGATTGCAAAACAATTAAAAAAGGTTTAAAATTCTTCTCAAAGATGAGGATGAAATCTTCTCCCAAGCTTACAAGATCTCTCTGCCGTCAAAAGTATTGCAAAGTTATGATAATAGTTCTAAAAACCTAATTATATAAGTCTTAAAATTACAATATATGGAAAATTAGGTTTTTTCGTGGCCTCGGGGATCGATTGATCTAGACGCGGATCGATTGATCCGTAATTAGAATGGTCAATCTAGCTAACAATTGGTCGATCTTCAAGTCAGACACAAATCACTCAGAAGGTTAGATCGGTCAATCCTATGTTGCAAGGTTGATCCTCAGGTCGGGTGCAAATCCTGGTGGTGTGAAGATCGATCGATTAAGCGGGGTTGGTCGATCTCCAACTCGAGTGCAACTTCTGACGTTGTAAGGGATCGATCGATCCATGTGCAGATCGATCAATCCTGATGTTCTGCAAAAACGCATAATTGCTCCAAATTGCTCTGATCATGCTTCGAGTGCATTATCTAAATTTAATCGGTTTTGTACTAGTAAAGATTCTAAAATACTAACAAAGACTCTGAAATCATGCTGAAAGGTGAGCTAAAAACTGATAAAAATTTGGTACATCAATAAGATGTAATAAAAGCTGGGATTTAGTAGCAAACTAATCACATGTTTGAGAATGTTTTATCATTTCGTCCTTTCCATAAATTCCAAATAATCTATGGGAATGTGTTAGTTTCAACATTTTAAAGAATTCTCCAAAATAAGTAATCCAAGTTTGTCCAGATAGACGAACTTGGGAAAATATGTTTAGGTGATGAGATATTCTACAAATCTCGTGTTTGTAATGCCAGAAGACATTGAAAAAGAACATGGTTAATCGATTCTCCATTTACGCCACACATGCTACATAATATATCACATTTGATTTCTTTATGGTGAAAATTATCCTTTCAGCAACACATCCAGATATGGTTTGCCAAATAAAATTCTTAATTTTTGGCAAACACCTTAGTTTCCAGGATTAAGCTTAAAGGTCTTTGAAATTAGGGCCACAAACTCTTTTTATCTCCTCGGACTCTAAATTAGCTAAAAACTACAAGAAAACACGGGTTTTGCGACTGAAAAGTGAGACTAAATTTTTAGTCGCATATTTAGCAACCGATTTGAGACTGATGTGCGACTGAAGTGTACTACATAAAATCAGTCTCACTTCTGTCGCACATTTGCTACTGAAGGAAGAGGTTATAAATCAGTCACAAATATGCGACTGATGTAAGACTGATATTAGACTGATAAAATCAGTCGTACATTAGTGGCAAAAAGTAAGATTGAATCTGCGACTAATGTTTATTTTTTGTGGTCAGTCGTAAAGCAGTCTTACTTTTTGCAACTGATATGCGACTGATTTGTAATTTTGTTGAATCCCTAAACCTTGAAAAGCATTAGTCGCAGCTCAGTCTCACTTTTTGCAATTGATCTGCGACTACATTGTCTATCAGTCGCAAATTAGTTGCAAACAGTGAGACTGATATGCAACTGATATTTTTAAAAATTGGTATTTTGAAAATGTTAGCTACATAATAGGTCCAAATCATAAATCTTCAAAGATAAATGATGTTTTTCATCAAATTATCCGAGTATTAGGGGTTATATATGATTTTTTGAATTATTTTTAAAACACATTTTAGTATATGTAAATGAACTCGTTAACATATGTTACATTTAACTACAATTTCATTATCACTAAATGAAATATTTTGTTTTCTTTTCTATAAATTATATAAAGTATATATTCCATTGTATTCATTTTCATTTCTATGAATTATATAATGTATATATTTCATTGTATTCATCAACATTAAATCTTTGAGATCAAATAGCCTCCGAGCGATTATGCTTAACCGTTGAATTCAAGAAATTGTTTAAAACGCGAACATAATTATTTATGCTATATATATATTAGTGTTTGTGATATAATGTTGAATCAGTCTCGTAGCCCAGTGGCTACTTGACTACCATAAGAACCCATCACTCGCACCCAGGCATCGAATCTCCGGGGATGCAACATTTTTTTCAAATCTTTAAAATGTGCGACTGAAGTGAGACTGATCTTCAAAACAGTCTCACTTCAGTCGCACATTTGCTACTGAAGGAAAAAGTTACAAATCAGTCGCAAAAAGTGAGACTGATCTGCGACTAATGCTTTTTTTTTGCGGTCAATCGCATAACAGTCTCACTTTTTGCAACCAATTAGCAAGTAATTATTTTCAAGGTTTAGGGATTCGAAAAAATTACAAATCAGTTGCTAATCAGTTGAAAGTGAGACTATCTGCCACTGCATTATCTAAAAGTTGCAGATCAGTTGCAAAAAATAGACTGATCTGCAACTGATATTTTTAAAAATTGGTATTTTGAAAACGTTACCTACATAATAGGTCCAAATAATAAATTTACAAAGATAAATGATGTTTCTACATAATATTATCTGATTATGAGAGATTATATATGATTTTTCCATTATTTTGAAAACACATTAGTATATGTAAATGAACTCCTTAACGTTGACAAAAATAAAATGAATTCATTAACATATAAATTACATTTAGATTCAATTTTATTATCACTAAATGAAATAGTTTATTTTCTTTTCAATAAATTATATAAAGTATATATTCCATTGTAATCATCAACATTAAATCTTTGAAATCAAATAGCATTCTAGCGATTATTCTTAATCGTGAATTTCAGTTATTTTTTAAAACTCGAACATAAATACTTATACTATATATAGTGTCCGTGATATAATGTTGAAAGAGTCTCGTAGCCCAATGGTTACTGCACCACCACAAAAACCCATTACTCGCACCAACACGACGAGTCTCTCGGTGTGCAACTTTTTTTGTTAAATCTTTAAAATGTGTGACTTAAGTGAGACTGATTTTCAGTCACATATCTCTCCCTCCATTTTTTTCGCGAAAACATTTCATTTACGCGGATTTATTTTTGCGAAATAATTTGGGATTGAATTGAAACTGATGAATCAGTCTCAATATTTTTAATTTGATAATTACATAGCATAACCCTTCTTCTTCTTCCTCGTGACAAACTTGATTTTCGCCTTTTCTATACAAATCCTTTCAATTTTCTCTACCAAATCTCTCAAATAGTTTACAAAATCAAAGCCAACTTCATATCTCAATCGGGTTGATCCAAATTGGGAGAGGAGAAGGAAGATTCATTAGAAGGTTTTAAGGGAGTTGAGATCCAATTTCATGGATGAAGAATTTTCTTCACAACAAAAACATGAACCACCTCAAATCGAGATCGAGCAACAAAGCTTCCCAAATTGGATCCATGTCCAAAAGAAAAAAAAATTTGGAATAATTTTCTCACAACCTATTTTCTCGTTTTTAAGTATGTTTTTAAATAAATTAGTGAGTTATAAATTAGATTTGGTGGAATTTTGTGTTAGATTAAGTTGATGGAAACTATATCTGGCAAAATTAACTTGAGGTGTTACACCAAGATTTTAGAGATGATTTTGTAATTAACTTTACAAAGACTTATTGCGCATAGATCTTTCATTGTGCGCGGCGGTGTAATCTTCGGAAGTAGACAGAGATTTGTTTTGTTCCATGACGGTGGCAGCGTTGTAGTACTAAAGAAGTTTTGTACTTCCCTTATAACATTAGGCCCAATATCATCCCAAAAATCTTGATAAAACGCCGCAGTGAACCCATCCGGTCCCGGTGCTCTATGCGAGCCAATAGCAAAAACTGAACGTTTGATTTCCACTGGTGTTACCTCGGCTATCAGAGACTCATTCATAGCTGAGGTCACAACTTGGGGTAAATCATTCAAAGGGGAGATAGAGGATGAGTCAATCGAACTTTGAAATAAATCATCATAGTAGTTTGCAGCAACTCGAGCAATCCGACGCGCCCCATAGTGTTGTTGATCTTGGTCATCATATATATGAGTTAAGGTATTTCTCGCCCTTCGATTCTTTGTTGCAGCATGGAAGAATCGCGTATTGGAATCCCGTATTAAAACCATTAGTTACGACTCTTCGCTTGCCAATAATTTTCTTCAGCCAAGTAAGCCTGGTTAAGTTGGCTTCGTAAATCTCTAATGTTATTCGTTTGGACATCACCGTACGAGTAAGCTGTATCAATCTCTCTTGTAAAGCGCTGTATTTCTTGCGCCGAATTTGTAGCATTTTGGCGTTTCCAATCAGAGATAAGTGAGCGACAATATCTCAAACGATCATGTATCATTCATGGTTCACCATTATCTCCCCAGCCCCGACGTACGCGTCTTTGAAAGACTCATTGTTGATATATCGCAAGTCATAGTAAAACATCTTCTTACCTCGATCAAGATACTCAACCGTTGAACTCGGATAAACAGCCCTCCACTCCGGATTAGTAAAAACACAATCAAGCCAACACCTTACTGTGTGTCTATGCCATTTTCCACACCATGTAAAATTATTTCCAATATAGGGAAGATCAGTCATGTGACACGATCTTACCATGTCTCGAAAATGTGAGAAAGTCCAAGCCTCACGAAGAGGACCACCTACTTTCTCTTGTTCGTTCAAAATTTCATTGAAGTCACCACACATGATCCACATACCAGTTCTCGTAGTGCTTATTTGTTCTAACTATTCTCAAAGTAAGTGCCTTTGTTGTCTAATTGGGTGACCGTAAACGAATGACATATAGCAGGAAATCTTGTTTTTATTTATCATACAATCAATGAGTTTTTCCCCTTGATAATTAAAACTTACAGTGCATTAGACCATAACAAAGCTAGACGACCCCCTAAACCCCTTGGCGATACACATGTAATATTTGGGTAATTCAATTGTGCCCCCACATCACGTACCACGTTGTCAGCGTTCTTCGTTTCCACAAGAAAGAGTATGTCCAGGGAATAACGACAAACTAGTCCCTTTAGGCGTCAAACTACCGAAAACCCCTTCAAGCCTCGGCAGTTCCAAAAGGTCGTATTCATGGCTCCTCCGGTGGCTTTTGGCCCACCGTGCCGTCACCATTGTTGTTGTCATTACCACCTGTTGGAGTATTTAACCCCGCCTGCACATTGTCTACACCATCCGGGTTAAAGACATCTTCTGCAAAGTCAGAACGGCGCGTCATAACCTTAGTGTATGTTTCACGAATATCGTCCCTAGTTAACCACTGACGGAGGCCACATCTTGTTGCAGCAATTTTTGGGCGATGTGACGAAGAGGCACCATCACCTTCAGCCTTACGTTTCCTTGGTGACTCAGTTTCAGAGCGAGAACGAGAGTCCATTGGGTCATCACGCGGAACAGGATCATCATCACAACCGTTACCGTCTGAGTGATTGTCAGATTCTTCTTCAGGATCAGTTTCGTCATCATCATTATCGCTGGTCGGAGAAGAACCATTAGGGCGTCCAAGTGGACATTCCTGAAAATCATGAGAAAGCATTCCACAAGTTGTGCAGAAGTTGCGAAGCCGTTCATACTGGAAGAAGAGAGTAATCACTTCTCCGGCAAAGTCAAATTGCCGTTTAAACAAGAGTCCTTCGTTGATGTTGATTAAGAGCCGAACCCGCACATAGTCTACACGAACAGATCCCTCCGAATCGAAGTCGGTTTCAATGAAATCACCAAGACTCTGTCCAATAAGCGTTACCATACGCTTCGTGAGGAATTGCAGGAGAATGTCGCTAATGCGAACCCATAATGGGATGCCAGTCAAGTCTTCTTCAGATTGGTTTGGATGTCACTTCTTAACTAACACCATCCAATCATTGAAAGACCAAGGGGCCCTGCGTAACATCATCTAATCAGATGGAAACACAAATTGGATGAGACGATTATTCAAGATCCTTCTATTGACTTCATCACCATAACCCCATAAGCGAGGAACAGCCAGTTGCATAGCCCGAAGGTTCTGCTTGCGCCGGTTCACAGGTTTGACCATGAGGGCATGTTCGTTCGCACCAGAGGCTTCTAAACAATCGGCGAGCGAGAGAGGGATCACCGTTTTCTCCAAACCAAGGCTTATCGATTGCATTTTCTTGATGAAATCGGACATTGTTGGTATGTGTAATCGTAAGAGAAGATAGGGAATTCGAAATTTTTTGACACAACCAACACTGAGATTAAATAGCCCATGGAGAACGGCGAGAATCACGGCATTTTGGAAACTGCCGATAACGGCTTCGCAGAGAGAGAGCGAAGAGAGAGAGTCGTCATGGGTCATACTATCTATATTGTTTTCATGATTTTTGTCATCCAATAAAAAAAATATTTTTAGAAACCAAAAAGTGAAAAAGAAAGAGTTAAAATATGTAATGAGTACAAATATTTTAATAAAAAAAATTATATAAGAAGAGAGAAAGCAAAGAGAAGTAGCGTCCTCTCTCCATTTTATAACCTGCACTTTCTTCTCTTCTTCTTCCTCTATCTTCGTCTCTTCCATTTCACTTACACCTATTCATATATAATATATTTCTCCTTCTCTCACACACATCTACGTAAAATCTCCTTGCCCTTTCCGAACGGAGTCAGTCATCTTTAACCCGGAGATTCAGGCGAGCGATCGACCGATCGGTTTAGTTCTTTGTTTTCTCGGAGGAATTTGAAAATTTGGGTGAGATCGGACTTTATTTGTTGTTTTTGTGATTGAATGGTGAAAAACCAAGAGGAGAAAGAGGTGAGGAAGGGAATGCGTCTGGGGAAATACCAGCTTGGGAGGACGCTCGGTGAGGGTAATTTCGGTAAAGTCAAATTCGCCAAAGATACCGTCTCTGGTCAATCGGTCGCTGTTAAAATCATCGACAAATCTCGTATCGCCGATCTCAACTTCTCCTTCCAGGTTCCTTTCCCCTTCTTCCTTCGGTTTTAATTCATCTCTGCGTTTTTCCGATTATATTTCTATTTTCTCTGGAACCGGAAAGAAATTCTGAAAGCTTTCGTTTGATTATGGCAGATTAAGAGAGAGATCCGGACACTAAAAATGCTGAAACATCCCAACATTGTTAGATTACATGAGGTGCGTCTTCGATTCTATTAACCATGAATTTGTATCTTTCTTAGATTGTTGAATTGTTCTTTGATTTGGAAGTGGGGTTTATTGTGTAATTGGTAGACCAATTTAGATTCTCTTCTGTTTGTTTGCTTGCGGTGTAGGTTATGTTTATTTAGTTAGTACCTGAGTATGACAGAAAGTAAACAAATGAATGATTGCTTCTGGGTTCTTAATATTTGATCCAACTCTTTCTTAATTTAGACTTCAAATTTAACTAGGTTCTGGAATTATGTGATTATCCACTAGTATTAGTCTTTTCGTTGTTCTTTAAAACTTCAAATCTTTGGATAATTGTTGTTTGACTCTTTTGGGAATATCTTCGAAGTTGTTCGGTTTAATCCCTTATAGAAATTGTGAATTTGGTAATCAATTTCGTACCCATACATGTTCCTTTACCTTGTTTTTCACGTTGTCATTTAGCCACAATTTTACTTATAAATATATTAAGTTAACTATTTTATTATTGATACGGTGGCTTGGCCGGTAACTCAACCCTGACCTTATTCAATTCAAGGCGGGTCCCAAATCATGGTGAAATGGTCCACGATATGTTTCTGATCATAAATAATCTCCTCATCTTAGGACCTTTTTAATATTTTATCATTTGGACCCACTTTCATCATATTTATGCAGACTTTACATACGTTACTTTTTGTATTTATTCTACTTTATTGATAATATATATACACCATATTAGATTATTGTATGGGTGTATTTGCTATACTTTTGGGTTTCAAAAGTGGAAGACGTTTATTGTTGACTTCTAATTATCATAATTCTCCGATTGCTTTGCCTTGTAACACGAGTTTAAATCTTGACTTTTTGGGGTTAAGCAACTAACCAATTTTGGATTTCTCATATTGGAAACATGTGGTTCACTTTTTAAGCCTGAGGTCGTGAGTCTCGTGTGATTGACTCTGTCGTGACGTTACCTACTATTATTAATTATGTTTCGTGTTAAATTGTGACACCTTAAAGTCTAGTATATGGATATGATAAAACTCGAATTTTAATATTTTATTCATTTTCGTCATATGATTAATCTTTTGAATATTCAAACATTAAGCCTCAGAGTTCAGTGTTCCCTCCTTTTTTTGGAACTAATGGCTTCCTTATGGACATGTTGCAGGTCTTGGCTAGCAAAACGAAGATTTATATGGTGATGGAATGTGTAACTGGAGGAGAATTGTTCGACAAAATTGTAAGACCCCATTAGCCTCTACTCAAAGCAAAGCTTGTCTTTAAGAATTGTATTTTTATGCTAAACTCACACTCTGTTTATAATAACTCTCAGGTTTCTAACGGTAAACTAACAGAAGCCGAGGGAAGAAAAATGTTTCAGCAATTGATCGATGGAATCTACTACTGTCACAGTAAAGGTGTTTTCCACAGGGATCTCAAGGTCCGTGCTTCTCAATGTATTTCAGACCATATAGAGATATGGGAATAGTGCCCTGATATATTCCATCTTCTCATATTGCAGCTAGAAAATGTTCTTCTTGATGCAGAGGGACATATAAAGATCACTGACTTCGGCCTCAGTGCTCTGCCTCAGCACTTTAGGGTATGTGGAAATATCATCTTTATCACTAACATTATCGGAAAGAAAAATGGTTGAATCCATTATTTTGTTTTTTGGTAATATGGTTGAATTCATATTAGTTGCAACTAATTCTCGCTTTGGCATTTTAGGATGACGGATTGCTACATACAACCTGTGGAAGTCCGAATTACGTTGCCCCTGAGGTTTTAGCAAACAGAGGCTACGATGGTGCAGCATCAGATATATGGTCGTGTGGAGTAATCTTGTATGTCATTCTAACCGGATGTCTTCCTTTTGACGATAGAAATCTTGCAGTTCTATACCAAAAGGTAAACCACATCTTTTATATAGTTTTCTAATTCAGCACACATATAGAAGGAACAAGCTTAATAATAGATACGATTTTTTTTTCAGATATGCAAAGGAGACCCACCTATACCAAGATGGTTATCACCAGGTGCAAGAACCATGATTAAGAGAATGCTCGATCCAAATCCAGTCACGAGGATCAGTGTCGTGGGTATCAAAGCCAGCGAGTGGTTCAAACATGGGTACATTCCATCTGTTCCAGATGATGATGACGAAGAAGAAGTTGACACAGACGATGATGCTGTCTCAATCCAAGAACTCGTAAGATTCTGCCGCCTCACTCTTTATCGCAATTGCATTTGTATTCAAGTTCAATGTGCTTATTGCTCTGTTTCCTTTTTTGAATGGTGTAGGGATCTGAAGAAGGGAAGGGCAGTGATTCACCGACCATCATCAATGCGTTTCAGTTAATCGGAATGTCTTCCTTTCTTGACCTGTCCGGTTTTTTCGAACAAGAGGTAAACAGTCTATTTACTTCTATTATAAAGACGTGTGCTCTACTTGAAACAATGTCTAATATAAAAGAATTTATATCCTCAGAACGTATCAGAGAGGAGAATAAGATTCACCTCAAATAGCTCCGCAAAAGATTTACTGGAGAAAATCGAAACAGCCGTTATAGATATGGGATTCAGTGTTCAAAAGAAACATGCGAAGGTGAGTCTTCACAAATCACATCTTTTTCCTCTTCCTTAGCTAATTGGAATGTTATATATTGTACAGTTCATACTTCATAACCTTTTATACTACTTTTTCCTTTAGTTGAGAGTGAGGCGAGAAGAAAGGAACCAGAAAGGTCAAGTTGGTTTGTCAGTAACAGCTGAGGTATATTACACTACAGTTTTTCACTATTATAGTCTCTATTTTATCAAAATTATATATGACTAATCAAAGAACTTATTATCATGTATATAAAACAGGTTTTCGAGATAAAGCCATCACTGAACGTGGTTGAGCTAAGAAAATCTTCTGGCGATTCAAATTTGTATAGACAGGTATGCTACAACTGTCATTTTCTTTAATAGGATTTAATGGTTTCTGTAACTCTTTTTTCACTTCAGTTTAGATCTAAGTAGTAGTAAATAGAAGAAATGTTAGAGACTTAAAGGATAATATTGGATTTGGTGCAGTTGTACGAGAGACTCTTGAAAGACGTGGGGACTTCTTTGCCGGAGGAAGAGATAGTAACATAGGTGTTGGTGTTTTCGGCTGAAGAAATATAGGCTCTATACTATTTTATTATATGTATAGTTCGAATTCATGTTAATATTTCATTATCTTTCTATATATATGTATGTATAATTAGTGCAAATAATTGCATCAATTATATAGAAAAAAGCGTGGCATAGATGATCTCATATAAGAATTAGAGTTTTTCTATGCTACCTTTGTATTTGCACTTTATTTTATTTTGCGGCAAATCTGCCTATTAGGTTTTAATTAGTAAGGTTTTTGGTTGAGTATAATGTTCTTGTATGAACCAATTATATTTGTCTATTTTAAATTCCTTAAATATGATTGGTTCCTACAAAAGCATTATGTTCAACAAAAAGCTTCGAAGCTTTAGCCAAAAAAGGAAAAATCTCTTCATTATTTTTTAATTTTGTAAATAAAGGTATAGTTTGTATCTCTCTGTACATAAACCAATTCCAAATGGGATGTGCATATATAAATTTGCAATATTATGCTATTTCACGTGTATCCTAAAATTTCTCTCACTCATTTCCTATCAATATTTTATAATTTGAGGTTTGCCGTTTCGAACTAAAATGGGGATTTTAAAAATGTCAACAGAAACATACAATTATAATTACATACATGTACATTTATAATGACTATTATAGTGTAGAAAAATTGGTTTGGTATTTAATGGGTGGAGAGGCGATCTTCAAGCTCTTTGTTGTATAACTGAATCAAACCGGTGATATCGGTATCTTCTTGATGTGGGAGATCCTGAAGTTTGTCGTTTAAAAGACTCTTGTACTCGTTATCTCTATCTTCCCATTTACGCATGAATTCAACCTGCACAGATACACAAAACCTCATCAATCATTGGGAAACAGAAAATCAACCTTCTTCAGTAAAACAAAAATTAAACGGACTTGTTTCTGAAACGTCTCGAATTCGTCTGAACTAAGAGATCCGTCGCTGTTAGAGTCGAGAAGCTGCATCATCTCTTCTGCATCTTCACCTGGAGCTCCAAGCTCTTCCATCACTTCCATAAGTTCCTCTATGCTGATCATTCCATCTCCATTTTTGTCCAAAAGGCAAAACACTCTGTCTCTTTGATTTGTGGTTGTCTTGAGACTTTGGTGTTTATTTGCTGAGAGATCTTTGAGACGAATCGCTGCAAGATCCGCTGCTGCCATCATTATGGCCTTAAGCCGCTTCGCCTAAACGTGATTTAAACAAACCACTCAACCTCCCAAAATTGCCAAACAAAAAAAAAACACAGAAGTCCTTACCTCTTTTGGGTCGGTTAGACCGCCTTTGTACAAAGAATGTGATGCTGTTCCAGCGTTAGCGGATAGATCCATATCCATTGTCCGTATCTGTATTTCCATTAAAGGTCTTGTCTGATCACTGTCGCTAACATCAACCGCCATGTGTAAACTCCTATACCCATTTCCCTTTGGCCGAGCAATGTAGTCTTTTGTTCTATGTGGAATCTCTTTCCATAGAGACCGGATAATCTCACTTGTTCGATAACAGGCTCTTTTGCCCACTTCAACATCGTTTGCCACAGTATTTGGCATGAGTATAACCCGTAGACCAAGCACGTCGTTTACTTCTTCTGGCTTACGGCCGTCCCTTAGGAGCTTCTTCATCATACTGTACCGGCTTTTATACCGACCTTTCACATATACATCATCCACCATTTCAGCCAAAACCAGATCAGCCTTCAAAGACTGATGAAGCTGTTCTTTGTACACGTCTATCAATGCTTTAGATCCATTTTCATGACTTCTTAACCATGAATCTAGGTATAGATACGAACCCGGGAAAAGATAACGGAAAGAAATGTCCTCGAGCTCAAGTGACAGTAGATTAGCCCCGACGGCATGAGCTAAAGGAGAATAAATCTTTAACACTTCGAGGGAGAGAATCTGCTGCCGATACCTTGGCAAGTGATCCAAATGCCTCATCTCATCAAGCTTTGATACAAGGTCCATTATCACAGCTCTGATGTCATAGTATGTGAGATAGAACTTTCTCAGTGAAGCAGCAGCGTCATCGTCCAAGACATCGACTTTAAAAGGAATGTTCTTCACACGGAAAATCTCGTGAAGCAGATGAGCAGTTCCCGTACCAATCTGGTCTCTAACTTCGTATATAGATATCGCATTTGCCTCCACCACCTCACTCAATATACTCGCCGAGATAACTTCCGCATCCATCTGCCATTACAATATGATGGCTGAAGATATCAATGAACAGCGTTATCTGATGAGCAAACACATTGTAACTTCAGCATTTCATTCAGATCATATCTTGGAACCTAATTTATCCCAAAAGATATGAGAACATCGGCAACTTATGTGAGATTCTGACTAATCCTCTGTTAACTTCTCATTTTTGCTATACAAATTGGTTTCAATTTCTTAGTCTCCGAACACACTTATCCAAAACAGAACCTAATCATCTAATCAGGAAACGATTAAGCCTCAGAAAGAGATAGGAACCTGGAGGTCTGCGAGGAGGATAGAGAGTGAGAGAGCCTTAGAGAGGGGAGAGCGACCGTCAGAGGCAAGAGGGAGAGACTGTAAGATCGGAATAGAGAGCTTCAGAGCCTTAAAGAGTAACCTAGACGATGACGTCGACAACCAAACCGAATTCATCCTCTCCGTAACTTCGTTGAAAGCTCCAACAAGTTCCACCACCATTTTCCCTCCCGCTGCCTCCGGTGACCTGGCCGCCGATTCAACCGCAGTATCCTCCGCCTCCGACCTCAAATTCCACCGTCGTCGTCGTTGATGATGATTCGGAATCAAGTGGACGGAATAAAAACGACGATGCACTACCTGGGATCTGCATCTCGGAATTGGAATCGGAGAAGGAGGAATTACAGACATTTTGAGAACGATTTGAAAATGAGAAAAAGATTCATCTAACGTTTATTTGTTTCTTTTCTTTATATATATGTAGCGATGGATAAGCCACGTAGGATTTTGTTTTATCGTCCACATATTCGCTTTGTTAAAATGTATAAATATATTATTTGGGAACCCTCTTTCCGACGGAGAGGGTTTGATATGAGTAGCACCATGTGACGCCCATCTAAAACCCTACGCAAAAGCCTCCGAGTTCCGATTTCAGCAACTCTTTACCTTCACTTCAGCCATTGAAGGTCGCTTCGATCTTAATCATGGCGGCCGTTCCGAGAGGCCTCATTTCTCGCATCAGTCAGCTTCTATCAATCCGGTCTATAACTTCTTCCTCTGAATCTCTTCCTCATTCTAGCTTTTTTATCCTCCGACGATTCAGCTCCGATGCTGGCGTCGTCGATGGTAGTGGATCTGATATTATCGGGGCCCCAACTCGAGTCATCGAGGCTAAACAAGGTGAGATGTCTCTAAGCTCTAGAAGGACTGGGATCATAGCCGTCAAATGTGGAATGACTGCGCTCTGGGACAAATGGGGAGCTAGGGTTCCTGTTTCTATTCTTTGGGTTGATGACAATATCGTCTCTCAGGTCAAAACTATTGAGAAAGAAGGGATTTTTGCG
Source organism: Lepidium africanum (assembly GCA_900406405.1). NCBI lineage: Eukaryota > Viridiplantae > Streptophyta > Magnoliopsida > Brassicales > Brassicaceae > Lepidium > Lepidium africanum. Next base: position 42,142 of record OVAX01000717.1, on the reverse strand, counting down.
TTACAGGTAACTCCATCGCAGTTTATTCATTCCCACTTTCTGCGGTGTAGTGTCTCTACTTTAATAGGTCGTAGTTCCATTTCTCTATTAGGATTACTTTTATTGATTACTTGATCAATAAATTTCTTCTTCTTTAAGTAGAAACGAGATAGCTGGACTTCATGCGTTTATGGATTTTATTGATGAATTGGGTTTATGAAGATAATTTTTCTAAAGCTCATGGTTCAGTAATCTGATTGGCATGTGTTGTTCTGTTAGTTAGATCGGATGTGGGCAAAAGAAACCGAAGCATTTGACAAAGCCTGAGGTGGGACATTTCAGAGCTCAAGGTGTGCCATTAAAGAGGAAGTTGAGGGAATTTCCTGTGACAGAAGACGCTCTTCTTCCTGTAGGCACTTCACTCGGTGTCCGCCATTTTGTTCCGGGACAGTACGTTGATGTCACTGGGATCACGCGAGGGAAAGGTTTTCAGGTGAAACCATTCTCTGGGGCTTTTAAAGTTTGATATCTTCTTAGGTGTTGCTTACCAGTCGTAGAACAGGACTGCGGTTTATATCTAACTTGAATAGTCAAGTAACAATGTAGCAGATAGCATAGAGCGCAAATGAAATATTGTTTATGCAAGATAATGGCTTTGTCATTGATGTCTTGTTATGTAATTTGCAGGGATGCATGAAAAGACATAACTTCAGAGGAATGCCAGCATCACATGGTGCTTCATTGTCCCATCGAAGTGGTGGTTCCACAGGTCAAAGAGATGCTCCTGGAAAGGTATTTGTCAAATTGCTTTGCTTCTTGTGAATGTTCTCCGAAGTAATTGACGATACGGACATGTTAAATACACCGTGTAGGTGTTTAAGGGTAGAAAAATGCCGGGGAGAATGGGTGCACAACAGAGGACAGTAAAGAACGTTTGGATTTACAAGATCGATCCAGCTAGGAATCTCATCTGGGTGAGAGGACAAGTAAGTATCTCAAATTGATTAGGATCATTGTGTCACAGAACGTGAGTGTCATTGGTGTTCTGTTCTCTTCTTGGTAGGTCATAATTGTGATTTGACATTGTTGCAGGTTCCTGGTGCAGAAGGAAACTTTGTGTTCATAAAAGATGCATGGTACAAGAAACCAGACATCTCAAAGCTTCCGTTTCCTACATACTTAGCTCCAGAAGATGAAGATCTATCAGAATTAGAACCTATGGTCGCAGAACTTGGAGAAGTCGACCCATTTATGTTAGCTGAGTGATGTAAACAACTTGGATCTTAATCTTGGTTTGGCTTTTTCATTTTTTTCGTTTGTGGAAGACCAGAAAGAAGCTGAGGAAGTGGAGTCACAGAGCTAAAGCTTTTTGCAGATGAAATTGTCATTTCTTATTTAGTTGTTTGGATGTGTCAAATTGAAAACAATGAATAGAGGAATTTAGGCTCGCATTTGTTGAATCACAATGCTTAAAGAGTTTGCAATAAGCAATGGAAGAAACACAGAATTTATGTTTCCCTTCATCTTCTATATATATATATATATACTTTCGTGTATTTACAGAAAAAGAAACAAGATTCGTATTAGAGTGCCCTATATAAATGCTCATTTGGCCATAGAATAGATTTGTGCTCTCATCTTGAAAATTCTGAGAACACGAACGCTCCTTTCATCTTTCTCTCTTCTCTAGCTTAGGGTTACCGTTAACGACAGATAGAGAAAGAAAGATTCCCAATCTTGTTGAACGAAGCTATGAATCCGGAAGAGAATCGGCGCGTATGTGTAGTTTGCCATGAATCAACGCCGGCGTTTATCCACTTCATCAGTAAAGACTCCGTTTCCCGGCTACTGTGCACCGACTGTTTACTCAAAGAACATCGACAACTCTTTTGCCCCATTTGTCTCAAACTCTTCGGCTCTCCTACTAATCCTCCCGAAGAACATATCGTCTGCCTCAATTGTCCTTCAACCGCTCATCTTACTTGCTGTCCTTCGCCGCCGTCTTCCTCCTCCGCTCCACCAGCTTCTAGCTTCACTTGCCCGACATGTTCTGACCCCAATCACATCTTCTACCCCAAATCTCCTACTACTGAAGACGTTATCGATTTGCCTCTCGAATTGGATGCAGCCAGGGCTCTTGTCGCAGCTTGCAGGATCGCGGTGGCTTCTACGAAAAGCGCGGCGGTTCATCTAAGAAACGAAGCGATGCAGAAGATCTCACAAGCTCAAATGTTCAAGTTCAGAGCTATCAGAGCAATGGAGAATCTTCAGGACCTTGTTCTTAGACAAAAAGCTCCGGAGAATATAACCCCTACCAAGAGGAAGATCGACGAACGCTAATTCATAATCTCCGTAGCAATTTACCGGTACGCAAGACTTGCAGTATAATAGACTCTCCTCCAGGGTTCAAGAAATGACTTTCTTCTTTTTCTTTTTTTGCGGTTATCAGTGAACAATTTGTGAATTTTAGTTGATTCTCTCGGAACTTGTTTGATCAAATGTTTCACAGAGAAGACTGGAGACTTTGAATTAGGATACATTTAGTGTTTTCTTTTGTATAATGGTTTGTGCGATTCAGTGACATTCATTCATATTAACTAGGTTCATCTTCAATCTTTTCAAAGTCTCTCTGTGTGATCATAAGATTTCGTCTTCTTGTATGTGGTTTACTGGTTTGAAGATTTATTTTAGAAAGAAAATTTGATGTTTCAGAGTTCTTTAGCTAATGGATTAGGTTTTGATTGACACAAATCCAAAAAAATAATAATGCATTGATGATGGTTTTGGCTTGTGATAAAAGACACTGTTTTAGGTTTTATCATCAAGATTTATAATAATAGTTTGACACTCATATTTTCGTTTATATTGGTAGTCAATATGTATTTACAACACGAAAATGGAAAGAGCAAGTTGTGGAATTTCCAAAGTTAGGTTTCTGCCATATTATTGATGAAATAGCGAAAACACCGGAAAAGAACTGGATTGCGAGAGACGGAGAGAAGGGTTAATTCTATAAATTTAAATTATAAAGAGACTCGTCTGTAAATTTCTTAAAATATAAGGCTCATTTTATAAATCCGTAAGAAACGACGAGTCAGCCGAGGACAGAAACCCTAGAAATCGGCCGAGTCGAGTTAATTCGCTCCTCACCCAGCTCTATCTCGCCCCGTGACTCGTTTCGTCACCCGTAAAAATCGCTTCCTCGAGACGTAGCTCAAATTCTTGCCTCGTCGCTGGAAATGTGTTGTAACTTTGCTTCAGCTTTACCTCCATTTTCTGCTGTTTAAATATCGACGAAACCTGAAAATTCTCGCCTACGCATTACGAAATCTTCCGCTTAACTTAGAATTTTCGACTCCCAAGCACTTCAAGGTTCCCAGGCTCATAGGTATGCTAAAGCAGACAAACCCAGTTTCATTCTTTGTTTTTGCTTAATATGACCAAGAGTCATCTTCTTGAGAGGGAAGAAGAATATTTTTCCGTTTACAGAAAATTTCCCATATTTGCAACGTGTAGTTATTAATATACAAAGAAACTGTTAGCTCTTTGGCTGATATTTTCTTGACTTTACAAAGAAATTGTTAGCTCCTTAGCTAACTTTCTTGTTTTTGTTAATATGAAAGAGCTATTGTGGCACTGCCAAAGTTTCTTGAAGCTTGCAAATGGTTTGATAATGGCTCCACCTGGATCTGTTGGCGTAGTCGACCCCGGATGGGAGCATGGTGTTGCACAGGACGAGCGGAAGAAGAAAGTTAAATGCAATTACTGTGGAAAGATAGTAAGCGGAGGAATTTACAGACTGAAGCAACACTTGGCTCGAGTTTCAGGAGAAGTAACGTATTGCGACAAGTCTCCAGGGGAAGTATGTATGAGGATGAAGGAGAATCTGGAACGATGTCGTTCCACCAGAAAGCTAAGGCAGCCTGAGGATAGCAATGGACAGTCTTGTCCCAGTTTCCATCAGTCTAACAATGATGATGAAATAGAGGAGGATGAGCGACGGTGCTGGTCAAGAAGAAGCAAAGGAAAACAAGCCTTGAGTGATGGGAGTCTTCTTCGGTCTTCAGGTTATATTGATCCTGGATGGGAACATGGTGTTGCTCAGGACGAGAGGAAAAAGAAAGTGAAGTGTAATTACTGTAGCAAGATCGTGAGTGGCGGTATTAACCGTTTTAAACAGCACCTCGCGAGAATACCTGGAGAGGTAGCATCGTGCAAAAACGCTCCTGAGGAGGTTTATGTTAAGATTAAAGAGAATATGAAATGGCATCGAGCTGGGAAGAGACAGAATAGACCTGATGATGAAATGGGAGCATTAACTTTCAGAACAGTCTCTCAGGATCCCGAGCAAGAAGATGATGGAGAGGAACCTGACTGTTATTCAATTAGCCAAGATAGGTTGATGCTGGGAAATGGAAGGTTTAGTAAAGACAAAAGAAAAAGCTCTGATTCAGTGAATTTTAGATCTGTTTCCGAAGCAAGACCAAAAAGAGCAAGGGTAATACCGTTTCAGTCACCTTCTTCGAGCAAACAAAGAAAGATATACACTAGCTGTGCAAACAGAGTTGTATCACGTAAAGACGTCACCTCTTCCATTTCCAAATTCTTCCACCATGTTGGAGTCCCCACAGAAGCAGCAAATTCTCTCTACTTTCAAAAGATGATTGAATTGATTGGTCTGTACGGAGAGGGATTTGTTGTGCCATCAAGCCATCTATTTTCTGGTAGGCTCTTACAGGACGAGATTTCAACTATTAAAGGCTACTTGAGGGAGTACAGATCTTCTTGGGTGGTTACAGGTTGTTCTATAATGGCAGATACTTGGACCAATACAGAGGGCAAAACAATGATTAGTTTCTTGGTCTCGTGCCCTCGTGGTGTCTACTTCCACTCCTCCATTGATGTTTCTGATGTAACAGAAGATGCTTTAAGCCTTTTCAAGTGCCTAGACAAGTTAGTTGACGACATTGCTGAGGAAAATGTGGTGCAGGTTATTACACCAAACACTGCTATCTGTAGAAGTGCTGGAAAATTACTTGAAGAGAAGAGAAAGAATATGTATTGGACTCCTTGTGCAACGCATTCCACAGAACTGGTTCTTGAAGACATCTCTAAGCTTGAACTCGTCTCCGAGTGCTTAGAAAAAGCCCAAAGAATCACAAGATTCATTTACAGTCAAACATGGTTACTTAACCTCATGAAGAACGAATTCACACTGGGATTAGATCTTCTTAGACCAGCAGTTACGTGCCATGCTTCTGGTTTCATGACTCTTCAGAGTCTTATGGACCATAAGGCCAGCCTCAGAGGTCTGTTTCAATCCAGCGGCTGGATTTTGTCGCAGTCCGCTGCCAAGTCTGAAGAGGGAAGGGAAGTGGAGAAGATGGTGTCGAGTGCTGCGTTTTGGAAGAAGGTTCATTATGTTTTGAAATCAGTTGATCCAGTGATGCAAGTGATTCGCATGATCGATGATGGTGGCGAGAGACTATCTTTGCCATATGCGTACGGTTACATGTGCCGTGCCAAAATGGCTATCAAGTCTATTCACAGCGACGATGCAAGGAAATACGGACCATTCTGGCGTGTGATAGATTACCATTGGAACTCATTGTTTCATCATCCCCTCTATGTGGCTGCATATTTCTTCAACCCAGCATATAGATATCGTCCTGATTTTTTGGCGGTAGGTAAGGTTTATCATTGATTTGATTCAACTATTTTAAAACATTCTGTAATATCCTTTAATGTGAATGAACCTACAGCACTCGGAGGTTGTGCGAGGCGTCAATGAATGTATTGTTAGGCTTGAGCCTGATAATATGAGAAGAATCAAAGCACTGATGCAGGTGATATGAAACTAATCAACTAATCACACATTGTTCTTAAAACTCTGTGGCTTAACCAATTTGTTTTGTTCAAATGTTTGTCAGATTCCGGATTATACATCTGCAAAAGCCGATTTTGGAACGGATATAGCCATTGGCACAAGAACAGAGCTTGATCCAGCTGCGTGGTGGCAACAACATGGGATAAGCTGTTTGGAACTCCAGAGAGTAGCGGTTCGGATACTGAGCCACACGTGCTCGTCTGTTGGGTGTGACCCTAAGTGGAGCATGTATGACCAAGTAAACGTTCAATGCCAGAGCCGGTTTGGAAGAAAGTCAACAAAAGATCTCACTTACGTTCATTACAACTTGCGGCTGAGAGAGAAACAGCTGAAACGACGGCTACAACATGACGATGAAGCACCATCGACGCTTAACTACGCTTTGCTGGATCGGTTGCTCCCGGACTGGCTCGTGACCTCCGAGAAGGACGAGGTATCTACTTCAAACGCTAAACGTCATTTCATTGATTTGATAATAGGCTAATATTGGGTGTTTCTTGTAAAGGAGGAGACTTTGCACTGCGAAGACGGACCAGAGAACGAAGACCGTGAGGACGAAGATGAAGACGAAGAAGAAGATAATTGTTATATCGATTCTGCTAACGTTGACGGTGATGGTGACGGTGAAGACAATCTTGATCGTTACGATGATGATCTTAGCGACGACGATTAATGTACTACTTGATGCTAACCAAGTAACGACGTAGCGAACACAATGTATTTTTAATTCAACTGTTGTAACCTTAACTAACTTCGAAATTTTAATGAATTTTGTTGGCTATATAGATTGTAAAAATTAAAATTTAGTAATAGCTAATAGGTGAAACTTAAATAATTATTCATTTATCTAACAACGGATACTGGAACAAAAAAGTTGGCGCCGCGCTGTCATAAGCGCCTTTTTTTGTTATTAATTAACTACCGAATATCTGTCTTTTTAAATTGTTTATTAGTAAAAATAACATGTAAAGTGATATTTGAAAAAAAAAAATTGAATAATGAAAAAGAATTAAAAAAAAAAACAGTTCACCTGACAGCTTCTCTCACCCCTCTTCTGTTCTTCGGCTCCCTTTGTGTCGTCTTTAGGCTTTCTTTCATTCTCCAAAGTCTTACACATAATTTTTTTAAATCTTTTTTAGTTTCCATTTTTGGAGATTGAGTGCAGTTTTTGTCATATCAGGGTTTTTGTTTTGTTTGAGGGAATTTTTGGATGCGGTGAAGCCGTTTTCGAAATCGTGAGATTTCTGTGTCCGTTTACACTTTAGGGTTCGCCGTTGTGAGGGGGGCAATTCCGGTTTTGTTGTCTTCGGAATCTGAATTTTGTCCTGCGACATGGCTTCTAATCTCCCTATGAGCCCTCAATTGGAGCAGATCCATGGCGAAATTCGTGACCATTTTCGTGCCCTCGCGTATGCTTTCTCCTAACTACTTTTCTTCTTACGTATCGCTTAATTCGATTTCTAATTCTCTGTTGTGGTTTGAGTATTATCTGACTTTTTTTTTAAAGTATTGGCTTCGTGATTTCGTGCACTTGCCAGTCTCTGTGTATTGAACAATCGCCAAATAGAACACTAGATACTTTTTGAGTATCACTAAACCTTGTATGCTCAATGGGATTCATGTGTTTTGTTGAATGCTGATAATAAGAAATAGATTCAGGCAGCACCTCCAAGATAGTTTCTCTTTAATGAAACGAAAGATTCACCACTCTCTGTTACAGGAATGGTTTCCAGAGATTGGATAAGATTAAGGATTCAACTAGACAAAGCAAACAACTGGAGGAACTAACAGAGAAGATGAGAGAATGTAAAAGGTATGCTTGGTGTTTATGTTGTCGGCGTTATAGCATCATTCTTTTTGTGAATGGATAAATTAGTTCCTCAATTAATCTTCTTAATGATTTCATTACATTTTTATGCGACTATTTTTGAAAGTCTTAGAAGCACTCTTGCCATGTGCTGTTTAATATTTGTAAGCGTACTTCTTGTTTTGAGATGAACGAAATGGAGTATAATTAGAAGGAAAGAGTACTGATTTGACCGTATCTGCTTATCTGGTGTGTGCTTCATTTCAGGTTGGTCAAGGAGTTTGACCGTGAACTTAAAGATGAGGAAGCTAGAAATTCTCCGGAAGTAAATAAGCAATTGAGTGATGAGAAACAATCTATGGTGCGTTATTATTCTCATCACTGTATTGATGAAATTCAGTTGCCCTTACGTTAACTATATTACAATATTATGCATCTCAAGTAAGTCTATGAATATAATTCGGTTTGCTCAATTTTTAGGGGCATTTGTAACCAAATATATATTTTAAAGCAGATATTGAGTGTCATCATTCTCCTTTGTACTTTATATCTGCTAATTTGTTTGTATATGAATTTGCTAACATCTGTTCTTTAACTTTTGGTTTGTGTTTAATGTTACAGATCAAGGAACTTAATTCTTACGTTGCATTGAGAAAAACGTAAGTATCTCTATTATTCTTCTTTGAGACGCTGATTATTTGAATCTGAAACCAGTCTTTTTGGGTTTGATTTCATACTGTTCTTTTCAGCATATGTCTAGAAATCTTGTGGTTTTTAGGCGTTCATACATGTTAATATGGTTTTGGATCTCAGGTATATGAGTACCCTTGGCAATAAGAAAGTTGAACTTTTTGATATGGGAGCTGGAGTTAGTGGCGAACCTACAGCTGAAGAAAATGTTCAAATGGCTTCAGGTGAGTCCTTATGGATGCTTGTTTATTAAGTTGCTACCAAAATATGAGCTTGCTTAGAACATCAAGAGATTAACATTTTTGAACCTTACAGTCCTTGATGCTATATATATACTTGCATGTTTTGGATTATTAACTTATGCTCTCTGTTTAGTTATCTGATGTCATATCTGTCAGTAAATTTCTGGCAAATGGTAATCTGGCATTAGCAATGTTATCAGTTGGTCTATATGGTATCCAAATTGATGTAAAATGTATTATTCTGAGATTACAACATAGGTCTCATTTTAAAAAATTTCGGTTTGATTATGGTGCAAAGTACTTGTTTTGGGAATGTAAAAACCTAGGAAAGGCGTGGAGCTAATGTCAATTTATTTTGTATAGCTATGTCAAATCAGGAGCTTGTTGATGCTGGGAAAAAAAGAATGGATGAGACTGATCAGGCCATTGAGCGCTCGAAACAGGCAAGTTAGAGAGTGAAATATTTTCCTTCTTAGCCTTTTTTTACTATATCTTATCTATGGTAACTTTTTTTTTTTTCCTCTCAGGTTGTCGAACAAACACTCGAAGTTGGAACTCAAACTGCAGCTAATTTAAAGGGACAGGTAATGCAAAGCATTCTCCTTCGCTTCCCTGTTAATCTTATGAGTACAGTCTTATACGACCCGAAAATTTTGCAGACGGATCAAATGGGACGCGTTGTTAACCACTTAGACACTATTCAATTCTCAATTAAGAAAGCCTCCCAGCTGGTAAAAGAAATAGGGAGACAGGTGTGTAACCTCTTATGGACGTAAAGTTCCCCTTTGCATCACTATGTCAATTAGTTTTATTTTTTGCTACCTTATTATTTCCCAGGTGGCCACCGATAAATGCATAATGATGTTCCTGTTTCTCATTGTATGTGGTGTAATAGCCATTATCGTAGTAAAGGTATTGTTTTTGGTATTCTTGATGAAAATTGTGATTGCTCATGAACAAAGTAGTGACTGGTTAGCAGAGTAGTAAGTAGTAACTTCGGTTTTTGAAAACATTTCAGATCGTGAACCCAAATAACAAAGACATTAGAGACATCCCAGGATTAGCTCCTCCAGCGCAATCGAGGAAGCTATTGTACTTGATGAATTAAACTACATGGGAGAATAGAGATCTCTGTATGTATATTTTATTCACGAGGAATGACGAAATTTGCATCTTGAGGTTCGATAATTTCATCTTCTTTCATTTATTCACACTCCATGTCATAAATGAGAGAAAGGCTTTGACCTTTGGGTTTGGTAGCATTGTGTGTGCTTTGATAATTGCTGAGACTTTGGGTTGTTTATGTTCATTTTCTTTTCTTTCTCTCATTTGAATCTGGGTTTTGATTGGAGGGTTTGTTTGTATATTTTGATAATATTGTTTCTCAAGTTTTTCATCTTTTCCTTGTAGTAACTTATCACTTCTTTTGTATAAAATTCAGACTACGTTATACTCGCACGTTCTTCTAATCTGCAGAAGATTACATGGCACAGCTTGAATTTCGATACGATCTATAATCTTTACCAGCCAGTACGGTTTTCACTCTCTATAACATGATAAAACACATGCTTTGAGTCTTCCGGCCATCTTCGATAGATTCCTTTTAATTCACCTTTTAATGTGTTTAAAACTTCTATTTCTGGCCGAGTAGTTACGTGCACTTTTTCTTTACTAACTCATCCATTATTGGAGATCTTAAAACCGAAATCTGCCTTGACGATGATAATATTCTGCCACTCAGTTCAACTCTATTGGGTAGTTGAATTGATGGTGAAAAATCATTACAAATATATTAAACGTTATTTTACTACAAACGAATCTGGGACTTTAAAAAGTTCTAGCTAATCATCTCCGCTATTCTATTTCTTAATAACCAGTGGAAGGAGAAAAATGAGAAAGCCCGGTGCAGGATGAATTATGATGCCACAACTTTTTTTCTTTTTCTATTCCAAAGATTTCCTTCCCAAGTAACTAAAAACGAATCGGGAAGCAAAATGTCTAATATACCAGCGTTTTAAGCCGCGTGATTTCCTAGCTGAGTCCGACCAATATGAGATAACCGCGACGTGATCAAAGGAGCTTCCTCGTCATTTATCTCAGCTACTCTTGAGATATCTTCACTGTCGTTAGGATTGAATTTATCCGAAGACTTCTTCTCCATTTTCCATTCCTGTGTTAATGCTTGAGTTCATCAGTGGTTATATTTAGATGGAAAACAAAGGCAAATTGGTCCCAAAATTATAATTTGCAACTCTAGAGGTTCTTTTGGAAAGACAATGATATTACTATGAATCCATATTGTTTATTATTGGAGGCTATCGGGTTTCTACTACGTTTTATCGAGTCATTGCAACTGTTTATGTATTTTTGGGAATCTGAAACAAGTCTGAGATCAACAAGGTTCGTAACCTCTGCCTGATAGAGAGTTAAAGATCAAGATTGTTTGACTGACCTTATTAACTCGTTCTGGGAGACTGTCAGCAACTGGTTGAATAGCCTTCACATCCCTTACTTTTATGTAATTGTACATTACGACACCACATAGAGCTGTGTCAAACACATGGCAAGAATAAATACTTATGTAGGATTCGAGAAGGAAAAAGAACGTTTACAGCAATCACATTTGCCGTGAAATGAAGAAGAAATCTACCTATTGCGTATCCAGTGATATTCAGTCCAGTGATTGTGGATTCAGGAAAGATGACAGTTGACAAAGCTATGAGAATCCAGTCTTTGAGAACACCAGCCACCCGGATGGTCACAGCACCTGTTCTCCCGATTACTAAGAATATGGAGAAGTTCAAGGCAAGAGCACACAGAGCATTGGAGAAAAATATCCAGAAATTGAATTGGATCTGTGAAACCTCCATCATCGGTTTCTCCAACACATACCAAGGAAAGGCCAGAAAAACAAAACTGCACAAATTTAAATCATAGCGTTTCAAGAAAGAAATTATGTATAGTAGAGGAGATGAAACTTTACATCTAGGTATACATAATAACGAGAGAAAAAAATGTAACGTAATATCCTTAGACAAACTGGAACCACATCTGGACCTGGTGATGAAACACCCCATTCTGGAAACATAATTTTTTGAGTAGTACCAAGATTCAGGAGTGATACCTGCAGGGAGCTATGTAATACAAGCTGGTAATAGGGTTCAATGTCAGACCCTTCTTCTGGAGAAGAACTTGAGTAAGCACCAGTCTGAGTGCTTCAGCAAAGATGCCTGTCACCTGATAGACTGTGCCAACTATGTTGAAATGAATTTCCCCATAAGAGGATATCACAACTCCAACACTGATCAGCAACATGTTCATGAACACATCGCACCTTGGTTTGTCAGTGCCACAAACAACTGCCATGATAAATGTTGCTACTGGCACTGCAATTCGATACTTATGTATTAGTAGAATGAACAGAAAGACTATAATGAAATAAATATTTTTAACCAAAATGTTAAATCTTCACATACTTAGAGCTTTGAGCATCTGAATGAAGGCAACAGAAATGTGCAAATATGCAGTATTTCCAAACCTGCAAAAAGGAGAATGTAAAATAGTGAAGAGTTAGGGAGCAAATATAGAGCGAAAAGACTAAGTTCTCTCGAGTACAATGGCATTCAGAATAAGAGTATTAATAAAAAGGTATTAATACACTAACGGATTATGTTTACTGTCTGTAGAACAAGAACTTACCAGAGGCTTGATGCAAAGAATGCACTAATAGGTACCACACAGGTAGCATATCTGGACCAAAAAATTGTCAAAATGGAGAGATGACAGAACTTACATACAAGAGAGAAAAAACTGTAAAAGAAAAAAAAAAAAAAATATATATATATATTCCAAATAAGCTGCCTTACATTTCAAATGTCATTTTAACCGGAGCTACAACCTACCACACAAAGGAAAAACTTATCACCGTCACAGCAAAAGGAGTCGACTGATCCACAGAAAAAGTTTGTATATTTTAAGAAAGAACTCTGCATAAGATGCGCCTACTATACTTCAAATGCATACTAATGTAAGTGAGCATAATCTAAAATGGACGTGAATATGTAAACATCTGAGATTAGGGTACCTTGAACACCCGAATAAGAAGAAATGCCACAAATCCGGCAAACCCCATATGGATCATTGTCAGCGTTATAGGAAGTGGAAAATTGAAGTATTTTGGAGATAAAACCCACTGCAATCAAAAGTAATAAAAGGGACAAGATATAAAAGTCAACCCTCTGCTGTAACAAAAGCTAATTAAAGCTATATAGTTAGCCCTTGCATATCTATCATCTGATGTTAACATAACAATACTATCATCCTAAAGCAGAGACAGATAATAGGAAAGAATGCAGTTCAACACACATTGCTACAGAAAAGGTCCCGGGACACAGTTTCATCTTAGATATACGACATATAATTTAGATATAAGATTTCTTGTGTTGGAAATGCAGCCAGTGAAATGGCACATTCAATAAAATTTGCAAACTACACATATCTACTTAAGCATTAGATACGTTGATAAATAATTGTAGCCTCAGTAAGCACCTTGTTGTACAGTATAACTCCTGAAGATAGTAGAATGTAGACCAGCAAGTAGATATAAGTTAGTACAAGCGTCTTGTTTATCATCTTTGCCATCTTTCTCGTCCCCTAGCCTTAGTACAAAGGCACAAAATCTCCGTAAGGCAAAGTTATTTGATAGTCAATTTCCACGTCACTGCACTAATACCAAAACAGGGCAGTATCCCCAGAAAATCAGGTGCAAAGGCTCCGTGACCATGAGTACCTATAAGGTAAAGCTTTTGTCAGCCAATGCACATATATGTGAGCAATCTCAGTTCCCGCGTTCCTGTTCAAAACGCGAGTGAAGCTAAAGCCACATATGAGAATGCCATTCTCCCATCAACAAGCTCAACAATAAGGGACCCAAACTAAACCATGCAATTCTAGTCACGACACCAAAAAGTAATCACACCAGATTATAAAACCAAATTCTACGACATGAAATTTAAAACTCCAAAACCTAAATAGGAAAAAATTATAGAGATCACGATCGGATAAAAAGCGATTTGGATCAGATCAGAGAAGCAGGGAGTATAAGAATCGAAAAATAGCGAGAGAAGAAAACAGACATTGTTACCTCGAGATCACTGCAATTATCGATTAGACGCAAAATCTAGTTTGTAGCGATGGATCAAGACGTAAACTATCAATCAGAGAAATATAGGAAGTCGAGCGGAATCAGATGATTGGTCAAACAAAACGACAAATTCGTGAGAGCTTCTTCTATGGGAATCAACGAAACAGAGAAGAAGATTTATTAAAGGAAAGGCTGTAGAAGTTTGTGAAAGAACTGGAGAGCTACAGTAGTTTACTTGAAGAAAAGAGATTGGAACTTAAATATTTTTATATTTTCGACCAAAAAATTAATTAAGTAAAAAGTGGACGGTGGTGATGAATTTGCAAATCTGCCGAATCTGAATCAACGGCTATGGTTCCATCTCTTGTTTGTGGAGAAGACCTGCGAGGAGATTTAGAAGGTTTGATCTTAATGGGCATCCTTTACTTGCACCTTCAGTTCAATTATGAGGCTTTTTGGTTTCAAAGGCCCATTAAGCTCAAACCTTCTAACTCTAATTTGCGATAATGATTTGTGTATTATAAAAGTAAGATATTTTAAAACGTGAGGATTTGGGAGGTTTATTATATTTAATTAAGGATAACCAAATGAGTATGATATACTAACCAATTTTATTAGAGGTCGTATTAATTGGTATTACTAACCAATTCGTGTCGGCAATCGTATATTGTTGTCAAATCATTTTCCTTAATAAAAAATTAGATACTTATAAATTAACTTATTAATTTCAGATTTGGGACATGCAGCCGTTATCAAAATCAAATAGATTTGAAAAAATTAGTTTTCATTCATTGACATTGAAGGTAGAAAGCAAACTAAATAAATGAAAACGGGTTAAACCAACACGATCATATCGAAACCATAAAAAAATTAACCAAACAAAAGCATGGAAATCAATTAACTACTTTAAAGTTTAAAACCAACGTAGACCAGAAATTTTATTGTTTTGTATTTCGCTTGTTAGTTTACTTTTTATTTTATTTTATAGATTAGTGGTTTTGTATCGTAACTTTTGTATTTTTTTCTTTCTGCTACTTGTTTATTTCTATAATTGTCTGTCAAAATTTTGAAAAATAATACTACAACTTAATATTCATAAAAACAACAAAATGATCACTTTATGGGGAAAGGGTAGATCAGACGAATGAATATTTGTTGTTGTATTCAGAATAGGTGCTACGGTCTATTTTTTGCAACTAGTGATGTTTTTCTAGAGAAAGATTCCGACAATATTATTGTTCTAATTTGGGTACAATGCATGTGTAGGTAAGTGACAAAATAGAGCTTAAACAAATATCTGAATCCTTGTTTATATTTAATTTTGTTTGTAATCATTTTATTAAGACTCTAATATATTAATTTTGGACTATCTTATATGCTAGTAGGACACCTTGATGTAAACCTAACAACTGCAAGACCAAAACAAAAAGTATTAAAACTACATATAATTAGACCAAAAAAATAAAAAAACTACATATAATTTAAATATATGAAACCAGATAATAAAACTAAAGGTTAAAAATAAAAGAGAAAAAAAGAAGTAATATATAATTCATTTAAAATAATATAAACAAAAACCAACTAAACTCAATTGTTGGTTAGCTATTGGAGGCGGACACTAATCATGCAATTGTTTCTTACGCGTACTCTAAATTATTGCTCTACTTCTCCACAACCAATCAGCTTTATTCTTATCTTTTATATACCCTAAAAAATTAATTATTTGATGTATTATCTGCCGTCGTGTATATGGTACATGATATAAGGTGTATTTAATATACATATACCTATAATCCTATATATATATTAAAAACATATGTAATTCTCAGTTTGAAATGGAAGAATATACACCATTCTACTATAATTTTCGCACGAAATTGTAAGTTAAAAACGACAAAAGAATTAGTAGTTTTATGTTTATGTTAAGTAAAAAATTAGTTGTTGAATAAAAAAGATTATTATTGGAATTTGAATTTCTCTTGCAACGGAATCACATATATAGGTTTCAAATGGTAAATGCAGATCAAAAAATGTAGATCATGCAGATCATATGCATATCACGCAGATCATACAGATCATACATAATATATTTTATATTATTATTTTATTACATTTCTTTTACAATTTTGTACCTATTATTTTATTTTATTATCAGCCCTAAACTCAGATACGAACCAAGAACCAAACGAATACCCAAAAAATATTATACTTTTTTTTATGAGTACTTTTTAGTAATTTTAGATATTTTGAATATTTGGGTATTCAACTATGATTTAAATATTTTTTAGTATTTTAAAAATACTTTTGGTATTTTAGGATATTTTTCGGATCGGATAATTTTTATTTTAAAAAATTTGGATCAAAACTCGAATGGAATTGATCCGAAACCAAACAAAAACAATAATTAGTATGTGGCATAATAAATAGAATTACTTACATATATTTTAATAGAAATAAGTAAAAATATCTAGTTATATGTGTTTATAAATAGGAAAAAGAAAAAATAAAATAAAAAAGTTGAGAATCAGGCGAGAAGATAAACTATTGAATTATTTAGATTTATTAAAAGTAATTTTTTTATTGATTTGCAATGAATTTGGGTGTACAACACCAAAATAGGTGCATTCCTTTTTTTCTCTTCTTTTTGATCTGTAAACAGATCAATTATTATTTTATTAATTTATTTATACTGCATTTAATTTGTATTTAATTGTGTGAATAGTATTGTTAAATACAGATTAGGTAAAATGCATTTAATCTGCAGGAGAAATGTTTTCCATTCAAAGCCTATTAAGAGGTTTTTACATTATTTTCTCTGGTTTCGGGATATAGTCAAATTTGGGACAAAGGTACCTGAACTCAGTTCGAACCATTAGAGTATCCGGAAAAAACTAATGGTTATATTAGATATTTACGAGAAATTATATCGAAGGAAACGTAAAAAGAAATAGTGTGGACGGAACAAAATAATGGTGTAAATAAATAAAACAAAGAAATATCAAATATGAAAGAGAAAGAGAATAATTTGTGGAGGTGGAGAAAGATGATGATGAAGGGATGTATGTCTCTTGTGTTCCACGCAGTTAGACAAAAGCCATTTTCGGGTTGACTTTTGTCAAGCTCACGCAAACCCAACATTATTACTCCTTTCTCTTTTTCTTTTTTTTTTTAATTATCTCTATTATTTCTTTCAATTTAATTTAGCTTAATTATGATGAGGGTTAGTAGTGTCTTCACAGTAGGTCATTGGAGAGACGACATGCATTTATATGATATTAGGTTAGCATAATGGTATATACTTTAGACATTTTTTTCCTCATTTTCACACTGCATCGTTCTAATCTTATCCGATGTCTCCGAACAATATTAAATGCCATTTTTTGAGTAATTTAATTTGTTCTCAATTGCATGCAGATTGAAAATCAACTAACATTTGTAACTTCACGACTAATAAATTAATATCTTTACGAAATTCACAATAGAACATGGACCCACGAACGTATCTTCAGAATTTCTAATCATTTTGTCAAGATATATATATATATATATATACATATATATGTGGTCTTCTTCTTATTAAAAATAAAATAAAATCCACGATATTGATTTTGCAGCCGGTCGTTTGCTTAGTTTAATCCTTAAAAAACCAATGTAATTATTTAATAATTAAAAATGCTTAGTGGAGAAGAATAAAGGGAAAGCTGGTTATAATATAATGAACAATTTATTACCTTAAAGAGTTAGGTGTAACGTCTAATTTAATAATGTTGACCAAATTAACGAGCTACTAACACATTTCAAAGCACTTCTTATTTAATAAATAAAAAACGCTGTAACCAGTTCTTCGAAAATTGTCTTCGCCAATCACGGCCAATAGCTTCGTCATCCTCTTTTCATCATTTTTTTCATCTGTGTTTTTTTTTCTCAACAACTAAAGTGTACAATTCATATGCATATTATTATATATTTGTATAAAGGTTTTATTTATATGCATATTATTGAGATCTCGCATTTTCGTAGTATATATATTTGTTTGAACAAATATTAGATCATCTCTCGTAGTTTTTTAATGGGTTTCTCATGAATAAAATATTATCAACTAATAAAAATTGATTAAATTTGTTGAGAAACTCTGGTATGTCTTTTGAATTTTTTTTGAGAAACTCATATTTGGCACATATCATCATTTAAATAGTTCAAATTTAAATATGAAGTTTTAGGATATATTAAAAATTTTATGGAAAATATATTTATGTTGTAATTTTACGTGATAAAATTAGATATGTGGAATCCGACAAAAAAAAAATAGATATTTGAGAATTTGAGTTATTATTATTTGTTGATTCAAAATCTGTTAATTACTCAAGGTGTTTGCTCCAATATGAAAAATTATAATTAGTGAATCTTTAGGGAAAAAAAAGAGAGATTCATATATATTACAAAAAGAAAATAAAAATATTAAGACGAGAAAAAGACGAAAATATAAAGAGCAAAAACAGCGCAGAAGCTTAAAAAATTCCATAAGAAGAAACATCAAAGAAAGCTTCAAACTTGCTTCTCTATTTCCCCCCTTCCCTCCTTTCCTCTACCAATGGAAACCCTACACAGATCTCTTCAAAGATTTCTCAAAATGGAGAAATAATCTCAGTGTTTTTGTCTTTCTTGTTTCGTTTACTCTTCGTTTAATTATGGATTCCCTTTATTAACCCAAGCTGTAGTCTCCATCTTCCAACGGGAAATAGAAAGAAATAAAGAAAAATAGAGCAAATCTGTTCGAATAGCTGATATCAGGTTAGTTTGAATCAAATCTGTTCAATGGTTCGATTTTTGGCTGTGGGTTTGTGTTGGAAGCTTAAAAGTTTCTTACTTTCTGGGTTCTCTGACTGTTTAGCTTCTTACAGTAATTATTGTTCATAGTGTCTTTGTAGCTCACGCGATCTGGTTCTGGACTCGGAATCGTTTCTAGGATTTTAAATTACGAGTTTTTTTTTAACTATTCTGAAGTTGGTATGATTATGGAACTTGTAGATATTTTAGTTTTTTACAGTCCATATGTTTGTCTTTCTTGATTTCTCAGGATGAGATTTAAACTTTTTATATGCTCTACTATTTTACTTTGCTCTGTTTGATTCTCCTGCGTTTTGTGACAAATCTGATGTTATTGAATCATAATTTAGCTAAATCCCTTTGATCTTCTTCATTTTTGTTACAGTTCTCAAATGTTTATTATAATAATTTTACAGAAAGATCCAAGAATGGACTCAAACATCACCCCGATTTGTTAGGTTGTAGTTTGGATTTAATGTTCTGTAAGCAATTATTATTGATTACATTGATAATCGAATTTCATGTTCTGCAGGTAACACATACAAGTCTCCGTAACTATGGCATCCGGGCTAAAACATACTCTAACCAAGAAGTATGGTGTTCTTCAAATCTGGGAGATCATAGTGATTGGTATATTCGCTGTTTTCACAGTAATCCTCGTCATTTCAATATGGCTCAGCTTCCGCAAAAAATCCAGAAAATCTCACACTACAACGCTCCCGGTTTCTCAAAGCCCTCGGCTTACTGAAGAAATCAAAGAAATAAGTGTTGATCATGTTTCATCTAACAACAATGGTACTTCTCACCAAACTCTAGATGAGAAATTCGGTGAGGACATTGAAAATGGCAATAACTACTCTGATCCTTTGGAGAAAAAACCTGCGGTTGCATCACAGTTGCCTCCTGCTACTCCTCCAACAACAGCTCCTTCACCTCTCTTGGGTCTTCCCGATGTTTCTCACATTGGTTGGGGCCATTGGTTCACTCTCCGTGACCTTCAGCTTGCGACTAATCATTTCTCCAAGGAGAATATCATTGGTGATGGTGGATACGGAGTTGTTTACCATGGAACATTGGCTAACAAAACCCCTGTGGCTGTCAAAAAGCTGCTCAACAATCCGTAAGATAACTGGTGACATCTTTCTTTATCTATTCAATGCTCATTTCTGAGATGGATTAAATGTTTTCTCTTTCATTTAGAGGGCAAGCCGATAAAGATTTCAGAGTTGAGGTGGAAGCTATAGGACATGTTCGGCATAAGAACTTGGTTCGGCTTCTTGGATATTGTGTTGAAGGAACACATAGGATGCTGGTTTATGAGTACATGAACAATGGGAACTTAGAGCAATGGCTTCATGGAGACATGAATCACAAAGGGCATCTCACATGGGAGGCCCGGGTCAAAGTTCTTGTTGGCACTGCAAAAGCGTAAGCCCCCTCATTCCACTTGATGATTCTTGTTGTTTGTTTTCAAGAAATGTATGCTAATGAGAGAATGTTTCGTCTGCATTTGTTTACACAGGCTGGCTTATCTTCACGAAGCTATTGAGCCGAAAGTGGTGCATAGAGACATAAAATCTAGCAATATACTGATGGATGACAACTTTGACGCAAAGTTATCTGATTTCGGTCTTGCGAAATTGCTTGGAGCTGATTCAAGTTATGTCAGTACTCGAGTTATGGGTACATTCGGGTGAGTTATAAACTGAAGCTTAAACTTTACATTTTCATAATCTGCGTTGGTAATAAAAGAACTTTTTCTGTTCCATTGATGAATATTTAGGTATGTTGCGCCTGAATACGCTAACTCTGGTCTCCTGAATGAGAAGAGCGACGTATACAGCTATGGTGTTGTTCTCTTGGAAGCTATTACTGGAAGGTATCCAGTGGATTATGCACGGCCTAAAGAAGAGGTATAAAATACATCTCTAGTTTGTATAAAACACTGAAACTGAAAGAAATGATTTGAGGGGAGTACTCTACCCGATGAATCAGAATCAGAGGTTGATCGTGATTCTTGAAATGTGTTTTTAGGTGCATATGGTGGAGTGGTTGAAGCTAATGGTACAACAGAAACAGTTTGAGGATGTGGTAGATAAAGAGCTTGAGATCAAACCAACAACAAGCGAACTTAAACGAGCGCTTTTAACAGCTTTAAGATGTGTTGATCCTGATGCAGACAAGAGGCCAAAGATGAGTCAAGTGGCTCGAATGCTTGAATCAGATGAATACCCTGTGATGCCTAGAGAGGTAATCATAATGACAAACAATGCTGACAAACTGATTTTTATTTGTGGTAACTAGAGAGTTTTAAATTCTGTTTCGATAATGCTAATAGGAGCGAAGAAGAAGGAGAAATCAGAACGCAGAGATGCCTAGAGAAAGCACGGACGCGAATAAAGATGATGTAATAACAGATGCAAAGATTTGAGCGATACAAAGATATATGGACCCCTTTTTTTTTAATGACTTTAGGTTAAAAAGAGTAAAACTTTAGATTCTTTGAAGATTGTTTAGATTCTTTACTGTTTCTATGGGTTAATTATGTGATATATATAGATACAGAGAAGAACAAGATTTGTTTCTTCTGGTGGAGGAGGAGAGAGCTTTTGTATAGCTTTGTTGCACTTTGTATTATTACCTTCATACACAAGTCAGTTAAATTCATAAGACGTATTGTTTTTTCTACCATTGTATATCTTTCCAATATAATTTAAGAAGTTTTCTTAAAGTGAAATTTTCATTATGACTTCCAAAACCTTAGTTTTTTGTTTTTTTTTTTTGAATTGGATAATCCAAACAAAATGTTATATTTTTCCTCAATGTTTTTGTAAAAGCTGCGGTCTGTTATAAGAGTCATGGAGTAAACACCTAGGTTTGGGGGTTTTGTACAGTATTTATTGGTTTTACAAAAATAGTCTTCTCTGTTATAATCTTTATGAAGGATGTCTTTTTTTAAGGAACCCTTATAGAAATGAACCAAAGATATGCACCGACAGACGCGAATAAAAAAGAGTATCTGTAAAGTAATTTTTCCTCGCATATTATAGAATTAGTTGAAACCTACATGACAGGCATGAAATAAATAATAATAGAGCAGCAACATTGGGGTATTTCCAAATGAGATTTTCAGTGAAGTGGGAAGGTTTTATGAGAGAAATAAAAGCCTATTTCACAAATTTACACAAATCGGATTCAAACAAAAACAAATGGAATAGTGATCATATAGAGAGAAATCAGGTTGGAGCATATCAATAAGGGTTCCTGTGGGGAGTCTGGGGAGCAGAGCGAGGAGGATTGAGCAGAGGCTGAAGAGCTTTTACCACTATGCTCATGTTTGGCCTGAAGTCTGCCTCATATTGAACGCACAGCGCCGCTACCGCAGCCAGCTGATCAAATTCAGTCATATAAGAGAATACTAAAATCAGACTCAACAAATCCGGGTTAATCTAGGCCTATAATAAGGAACCAACCAGAGGGAATCCTGTCGATTATTTTTTTCACTAGGCAGACAAGTTTTAGCTATTGTTGCTGATTGCTGGAGCAAAAGACGGAAAAGCAGTTTCTAAGTCACGTCCTAAGGTAAACCTTTTCTACTGCAGCAGTGAGAAGTATGACAAGGTTATGGGGATAATTTACCTTGGCAACAGCTTTCGGGGGATATTCACCGTTTAGTCTTGCATCAACACATTGTTTCACCTTGTCCTCACTCAGTTTAGGGGTTGCCTGAGACACAAAAACATTATCATTGGCTAGCTTTTTTGTTTCTGGGAAGTTCAGAGTCTATAATTCTCACAACCAAGCAAATTTTGTTTTGGAATGACTTCACTCACAGAAACCTACCTTTATCCAGACAAATTCCTATCTAGAGAAAAAAAAAGATTGCTTTTTCTTGTTTGATATTTTCTAGTTTAAGAAATATTTACTTCAGAAAAGAATGACTACACCAACTCAATGATTTCTATAGATATCAAGAGGTGTTGTCCTGTTATTAAAGTTTTCTTTGTTCATTTCTAATTGACTGAATAAATCATGTCTTTTCTAAGATTTTCTTTTATCAATATGACTAAACCAGAATATGGGGCAGGGTGTATTACCCATGTCACGAGACTCTGCTGTCCACGCGGTAAGGTATGATCAACTGGTTTACGACCTGTGAGGAGCTCCAGCAAAACAACGCCAAAACTATAAACATCACTCTTTGTGCTCAACGTCCCTGTCATTGCATACCTAAACAGCAGAACCAAAACAATTTGAGACTCTAGTTTGCTCAGTTGAAAGAGATGCAACACACAAAAAAGTGTAAAGGTATTGATAATATGATCAGAAGGCTTGAATGTACACTAATTAAGTATCAGTGTTCAAGATAAATGAAGCATCTAAAGGGGTTTACTCTGGAGCGTGATATCCAAAGGTTCCCAGCACACGGGTTGAGTGAAGGCGTGCAGCCATGTCAGGGGCTTGGTTGGACAGATCAAAATCAGCAATCTTGGCAACATCATCGTCGAACAGAAGTACATTGCTGGATTTGATGTCTCTGTGGATAACATGAGGGTTTGCCTTCTCATGCAAGTACTCAAGTCCTCTAGCCGCACCGACAGCGATTTTGACTCTTTGGTGCCACGACAAAACAGGTCCTGGTTGTGCTCCTTTTACACCTTTTCGACCTGCATCAATGAATTCAGCACGTCTCCTAAGTTTATCCTCCAGAATCTCATTAAATGGTGGGCACCTTCCCTCGATAATAGTATCACAGTCTAAGTCTACGTGTATCATTGTTTTAAATTAGTACTTACCGTGAAGAATGTCATGAAGAGATCCATTAGGAGCATATTCATAAGCAAGAACACGGAGTGGGCCATCAACGCAATAACCAAGAAGCGCAACAACATTGTCCTGACGCAATCTCGAAACCATTGAGACCTGTTAAAAGTTCTTTATGTAAGTAACAGAGCAAAATATTCGACAAAATAATCCCAACAGCGTTATATAGCGCTTAACTATTAGAGCACAGGATATAGAATCTAGGATTAGTATTCAACCACGACAAAACAATTTATTCAGAAAAATATATATGAGATGGACGCCCAACATGACTGCAATGATATACTTTGTAGCATCTACCTGGGCGAGAAATTCTTGATCCGGCTGCTTACTGGAATCCAGCTTCTTAATGGCAGCTGCCTTACCGCTTTTCAGAACACCGTAAAACACTCTTCCATAAGAGCCCTCACCAATCAAAGACTTTGAACCATAGTTATCGGTGATATCCTTGAGTTCATCTGCTGGAATGGCCTGTACAGCAATAGGCTGCATCTGAATGACTGGAGGGTTCTTGGGTGGATCTGCCCTTTGATGGTGATCTCCATTGTAACCTTAACATGAGTATAGAGTTCATTAGCTTAGCCGCTAAAGTATGGACACTAAGAAGAAAAATTAAAATGGGTAAAGCAGTTATATACAAAGGGTAAACTAAGGTACCTGTAGTGTTGTGCACCGGCTTTGGTCCGGTTTCAGCAACTCTACGGAAATCCTCACCACCACAGCAACCGAAGCAGCTCATTACACAATTCTGTCACACAAACTTGCGATATTGTATAGATATATTATTTATAAAGCAAAGCGTCAACAAACAGGTCAGTAAAAGTCTGTTAATCGTGCTGCAGAACAAGACTCTACATACGAAATATATAACGTAGCTATATTTTCATACACCGAAACAGAATAGAGAATGTTCAGACACTGCCTAAGAGTGAAGTTTCCAATTATAGGGTTTAAGCAGCAACAGAGAAAGAATTATCAAAAATGAAACCGAAACAGAATTTCCACAAAAACAAAATTATTCATCATAAGAGTGAAATCCTTCTTCTTCGTGATCAAGTTTCATGATAACGTCATAATTCGATTAAAATCGATACACCAGTAACCGAGACCTTTGGTGACCTAGACTATCGTAAGTCAACGATCGTCACCCGTAAAATGGATTTCAAAATGAAATAACTATGAATAAACTCCGAGAAAATCCATCAAAATCGACATGAAATCGAAGACTAGCAAAAAAAAAAAAAAAAATCCGATAAACAATAACAATCGCTGTAAGGATATAAAAGGAAAGACCCAGAAGGAAATTTGATACCGAGTTGCTTAGAGGAAGAAGAAGAAGAAAGCATTTACCTCTTTTTTTAAAAAAAGACAAAAAATTAGAAGGAGAAGAGACGAGTTGAATCTCCGATGATGGAAGAAGCAGAAGGTGTTTCTATCTTCTTCGTAGGGTTTGGTTAGATGACACTTAAGGAGGGCAGACTTTTCTTCCCGGCGGAAATTTACAGTTAATGATATATAAGGTGCGCAAAGGCGCACGATAGCTACTTGTACTCGTGTACTACGCCTGCAACTTGAATCATTTATTATTATCCTACTTTTTTTGGTGTTTAGTGGTCATGAGTCTTAATTAGTTATCTAATTAGCCATTTTATTATATTAAAGGCTTTAAATTATGCATGAATGAAGGTTAACTAGTAACTATTTCCAGAAATCCAAAAGTAATGGATAACTTTTTAGGAAACAGAATACTGGAGTCCATTTTGTAGTTGGTCATTGAATATAATCACATAATTATTTTGTTTTCTATTTTTATCTGTGTCTTTGTCTTTTTGGTTAAATTTATACTTGAGCGAGAAAACCCAAAAACAGACGACTGGTATTAATAATGTTATAATAAAAAGACGACTGGTGCATATATTAATAGAAAGATTATTATTATATGATTGAGAAGGAATAAAAAAAAAGGAGTGGATAGAGAAGTCAAGATGTAAAAGCGAGTATATTTTGACCCTTTAAAGGTGAACGTGTTGTTTTGTTTGTCAAGTTTGGTCGTCCGTCTCCAAGTCAACAACCACCTTAATGCTTTCGCGTCTGTCTCACCTCAATTTCCACCATCTTTATTTTCCTCTTTTTTAATTTTTTCACAAGTAAATAACAATATCCAAAGAGTTTAGATGTCTAATGTACCGATCTTTGGATGAAACTGTTCCTTTTTTGCAAGCGAATCCATATCGTTTCCAAAGATTTACATGGCTTAGAAGCTTGGACATCTTTTTTTGTTGTTGTTGTTTCAACAAGGATCTAGGCGGGAACTGATTTAGAAATTATATTTAGTTGGGGCAAAATTATCATATGATAATGATTTGGAAGCAAATTTTAAATTACATAAAAAATTACCTTGAAAATTAACCATTTTTTTTAACAATTGTTTTTGTGTATTTTGTAACATTTTCTTTGGGCTCATGATTATGAATTTTAACTATCAATTTAAGCCCAATAGATAATTTTTGTTTTCAACTTTTTTTTTTTGATAATAATATAAATTTATATATCAAATAAATTGTTTAGTTACAACAACTGGATTAGGAAAAATAATTTGGAGATATCACCAATTGGTCAAACAAACATAATTTATCGTACTTAAACAAACGACTAAGAAAATTAGCAAATTTTTACGCTATATTCTCGAAATAATTATGTCTCGAATGCATATATCGACAACATCAAGTGATAGTGTGAAGCCTTAAATTCCTCTCCCTCCATAAGTTGTAGACAACCGCTTGTATAGACAGTCAATCAAGGAGTTTTTGTTGTCGAAATCCTCCTTGAAGCATAATTTGGAGAAAGCCATCCCATCTAACAATCCTGAAAGAGTTCAAACCCAACTTATGTAACACCAATTTCCAAACCTGCAAGCTGGATTCACAAGTAAGAGAAATATGATATCTAGTTTCAATTGCTAGACTGTAAGCACAACATGTTTCGAAGAAAATAATGCCCCAATTATATAGCCTAGCTTTAACCAGTAGCCTATCAAGAGTTGCAATCCAAAAGGTGAATGCGAATTTGGGAGTATAGCCCTTAAACCAAAAAACTTGTGCCCACGGAACAACTGAAGCAACAAGCCTCAAACTTTGAAAGACTAATCGAGAATGACAAGTTTGCAATGGAGAGTCATTCTCTTTCCAAATATATTTGTCTTGACAAGTCCCGAAAATAGGTGTTGGTGTAAACAGCAGCATGTTTCTCAGGTTTGATAGTGCATGATTATGAGTTCTTGAGGAAGGAAGGTTCCATTATGTTCCTGGCATGCATTAGCCATGATACTGGGAGACCAATGATTCTAGGTCCATTATCACCAATGTAATCAATTAGAGGATCGAGTGATGTCCAAGATTCATGCCAAAAACTAGCAGTCTTGCCATCCCTAACCTAGCAAGTTATAAATTTATGAGCAAGATGTCGTAGATTGAGCAGAGTCTTTCATAACCATGATGAGTTAATGTGGCCGTGATTGAGAAGCCAAAAGGACTCCTTCTTCAGCAAGCGATTCTTAACCCAAGTAACCCACAATAATCCACTATTGGAGAATAATTTCCAAATTAGTGGCATAATAACGGCTTTGTTCCAAACTGAGAGGTTTCTTAACCCTAAACCACCTTCCACTTTAGGTAGACTGAGACTCTTCCCATTCTCTCTAAGCGACAAGGCACGTCAATGGGAAAAACATTTGCCTCAGATCACTTTTTGAGAGGACAACCAGAAGTCCTTTATGGCCAAGTCTTTCTCAAACTCTGCAAAACTTAGATACAAGATTTACGGGTTTGTTCAAAAGTATTCAGAGTCCTTCTGGTGAGGCTTGGGAACTATTCAAGAGCTACCAATTCCAATGCCTTCACTATGGGTTCAATACTAAATCCCTCCTTAGGAGTCTATACATGGGAGTTTTCCTTAAAATCTGCATTTTACATGATATAGTCAGCAATGATAATTTTCCAAACAAGTTGAAACAAGCATTAAGATCATTCAATCTAGCAAGATCTATGGCAGAATTTAAACAAACAAGAAGGAAATCCCATGATCAAACCTAAATCTACTCCATCTCCTCACAAAACCCTAAGCTAACTACTCACTAAACATGATGGGATGCACAAACTCATACATAGAAATGAAAGACATAATGAAAAACAACAATAAAAACTGAAAACAAGATTAATTAACTAACTAAACTTGAGATTTAACAAAGATCCAAAGTTTTCATTAAAGAGGAAAAGAGAAATGACAAGTAGAGAAAAAGTGCTTTTAGATCTTGCCAAAAAGAGTAAAAATTTGGTTACAGTGTTTTTGCTAAAAAGGGGTATTTATAGATCCCCAAAAATAAAAAGCATAGTCTTAGTCAACAGAAAATAAAAGTGGTCAACAGAGTGAAGTCAGTGGTCCTTGCCTCGCCACTCACTGGCGAGTGGGGCTTAGCTTCTTGAGTCTTCAGCATTCTTCGGTTTGGGGATTGTGCAACGAGTTCGGCTTGCGAGTGCTGCAATTCGCGGTCTAGCTTGGTCACTCTTGACTATACTCGCTGGTTAGGTAGACGAGTAGGACTGGGGAGTCAGGGTCCAGCGTCAGCTCCAGAGCATCCTTTGTCCAGGTTAATTGTCTGAGCTCAAACTTTGACATCCTGTGCTCCAAAACCACTCCGTTTGCTCCCAGATAAGCTCATAAGTACTTGGATCACTCCCAATGCAGTATGCACGCAAAATGATCCTAAAGGGACTCTAAAGTGCTAAGACTATGATAAGAATGAATGCAAATGATGATGATTGATGCATCTAAAATGGCCTAAAATACTGATACATCAACTCCCCCAAACTTAAATCTTGCTTGCCCTCAAGTAAATGCAGAGATTCTAGGATGGAAAAGAGGTTGCAATGCTAGGAATTCAGAGCCAAAAACTTGCTGATTCGAATGTTAAAATCAATGTCTTAGTTGGCAGTTCTAAGATGCAGTTCAAACAGCCTTACTTGAAAGTCTAGCCATGACAATCAAAAATCCGATTGAACTCAGCCTCAACTTAATCAAGCCTTTAAATCTATCTATCTTTTTAACATTCAATTAAGTTCAGAACCATAAATCATGTTTAAGCACACTATAGAGTTTGTTTGGCTATGGGTCAGGTCTAAGAGATATAAGTGATCTCTTCAAGTAACTGGTCAATTGATGCACAAGGATCACTCATGAAATAGAACAAGCTTTAGCATAATGCTAAAGGTGGGAACCAATAGATGCATACAAAATCATGGCTCTATCTACCCAATACACCCAAGATAGAATCCAAACTAGCAATTCTAACCTAGCGAATGATCCTAGTCTACCCAATATACATTAGGCGAATTTCTTTCTTGCCCATAGATTATCATATCAAGCTTTCCATTTCTAGTCTAAAGGGGAGAAATTTCTATACTTCTTCTAGCGGTTTTGGGTCTTTACAACTCACAGCTCTTGGTTCATTTTCTTTTCTTTGCTTATAAGACTATCTAGATTTGTAGCCTTTCTTTTTCTTTTCTGTTCTAGAACCTCTTTCTTATTCATTCCCCAAAACCTTTACTAGACTTTAACCACTGAAACTTTCTTCTCTTTCTCCCCCAGACTATCTCGTTTGGACCGTTCCTTTTTCCATTGTTTTTTCCAATGCTCAACCTGCTTAGACACAAGCATTTCCCAACCCAACAAAATTCAAACCACCCACTTAGTCCTAGTCTGATCCAAAAGTTGTGGACCAGAAACTACATAGAGCCATGATCTTGTCGGCGCCCACCTAACACTTTATGCCAAGCTTGGACCAAAAAAAACATTCACGCACAAATATAGCAAGGTTTGAAAGGAGATGTTATGCAACATTGAGGGAAAATTACTTGGACTAAGAAGGTAGAAGCATGAAGGGAAAAGATAGCCCAAATATTTTTAATTATCCGCAAACTCTAGATTGATGCATAAACATGATAATTGACAGTCAAGTTAAGGTTACCACTTAGCAAGGATAGGCATCAATCACAGCAGTTTCAATCAAGGCATGAGGTTCATTCAGACAATTCCTAGCATGGTTCAATTTTCACTTTCAGGGCCATAATGAATGCATCCAAGAACTATCAATGAGGACAGTGAGTCTAGCATATCAAATCAGCAGTCTAAATAAGGCAAAAGCATCATAATTCCCAATGCAGTTCTAGACTCGACCCTAAATGCAATGCATGAACACTCTATTTTTGTTGTTTTTTCAAAAAAGTTTACCAATTTTTTTTGTGCTTTTCTATGCCTTATATGTATGCATGATCAAGAATTGAAAAATCTTCTTGGATTTTATGAAACTTATATGGATGCATGAAAACCGAAAATAAGAACAAAGAAGACATGATCAAATGCTGTCTAGGACCCTCCCCCAAACTTAAATCACACAGTCCCTTGTGTCGATAAAAGAATTAGAGAAAAATCCTAGATTGATAAACAAGCAAAGACATAAAAAATGCAATGGTATTTACAATGGTTGATGGAGTGTGGTACCTTAGAAGTCGAACAAATGAGCTGTGGAGGCATTCATCTCCTCAAAAGTGTAGCTCGCCGAGTTGATTTGAGGTGTTGGAGTCGATTCATTGCCTGGCTCAGGATTCGTGCTTGGCTCGCTGGTGGGAGAGCCGAGTCGTGGCTGCGAGTTGCCGTATCTCAACCTTGAAGTTGCTTTTCTGGTGAGCCTCTTTTTTCACATGACTCTGGCTTCAGCTGAGGAGTGGTGAGTTATTTCTGATTGAACAGACCCATAAGTATCTTCTGTTGAGACTGAGTGCTTCCTTGGAAGGTTTGGAGCCTGTCCTAGGGGTAACTCTCTGCTGAATCGTTCTCTCAGTTCCTTCATTTCTTTTCTCAGCCCCTCTCTTTTTCTTACCCACTCGTCTTTTTCCTTTGCGAAGCCCTTCACTTTCTTCACTAACCATTTTCCCAGCTTTTGCAGCTTTTCCAATTCGCTTGTGAGCTTCTTGTGCAGGGATGCCCATTATTGGCTGACTAAACTTCTTAAAGATTTGTGCCTCTGGCTCCTTTTCCTTATTTTCTGCTTGAGCGTAGGTGTCTTCTTGGTCTTCATTGTTTTGTTGTGGTCTAGCCTGGTTGAGAAGATGCAACGAATGAGCAAATTCTACATTCTGGATTGATCCAAGTGAGCTCAATTCGGTGTAGGGGAGTATGATTCTAGCATTGTGATTCGCTGGGTGAAAGAGTTTATACACCAGCTTTCCACGTTGGTCTTTCTAATTCAGCACATCTGATCCCTTGAGAGAGTGAGCCATCATAAATCTTGCGCCACCACGCTAGCTTCATCCAATTGAACCCCGCAAGCAATCAGAATGGGAGTTATGACCCCGCCTATGTAAATCGGTTTGGCTACCCCGGCTGGCTTGAAGTATTCCTCTTGTCCTGTAAACTGTAAACTGCCTAGCCAACGCATATGCCAGACCAACATTAATGTCATCTCCCAGCAGTCTTCGTCCTTTGGGCGTTGCTCTTATTAACTCCTTCAAAGCCATGACCAGCATCTACATTTCTCCCAAGTTGATGGGGCCTGGAGATGGCCTTGAATAAACCAAGTTGGCCATTATCCTCCTAGCATAATTGATTCCTGGGTTCCTTATCCTGTTGCCTTTGCTTCTTGATGGAATGAAAGGGGAAGTTCCACTGAGCATCTCCCATACCTCATCGAGCTCCTTTTCATCTACATTGGGATAGGCTGCAGCTCCTGGTGAGAAACCATACAACTCCTCCATCTGCTTAAAAGTGAATTTATATTGACGCTCGTGTACCTTAAATGTGATAAAACCCATCTTGCTCAAGTAATACCATAAGAGTGGTTTTGTACTCATGAACCTGTACAATGGCTAAGAATTGGCCTGTCTCTTCCTTGTACCCATTGCACACCATTGTTGCCATCTGAGAAAGTCCACAACCTTCCAGTATTAGATCCACATCGTCAGCTATCCCCATCTTCTCCATCGTTGGTCTATGCGGATAAGTTGTACCCTTAAAACCCATTAGTGAGATTGCTTTATATGCTTGACATGGGCTAAACTCCTTCTTCGGTGCCTTAGCTCGCTTATGCACCTCTCTTTCCTCCAGAATTATGCGAGCTTGCTCCTCTGTGTATCTTTCTCTCATCAAATTTCTGAGGTTCTTCATAAATTTAGGCTTTTGCTCACCCCTTTTTGCGCTTGCAAAGCCATCGTATTCATCCACTTCCATGGGTAAACATTGCCTTTGAGTCTCATCATCCTCATTCTCTTCAGAGCTGACTCTTGGTGTTTTTCTTGCACTTTTTGAAGGCTCAGCGATTCCCTTCCCTTTGTCTACTATTGGCTCAGTATCCTCCTCACTTTCGTTACTTTCCTCTACGTTACCGGCAATAGAAGGAGGTGTTCGACTCTTCTTAGAGTGTGTCTTCAGGGTGCTTTTTAGGGATTGAACTAACGAACCGGAGCTTGACTTGCTTGTTCCTGGCTTTGGCGAGTCTGTTGGTGCATTTTGTTCAGTCTGTACTCGCTCAGCTTGCTGGGTGTTAGCTGCTTCCTCCTCAGAACTTTCATCTTGCAGAACCAACCTCCTTCCACCCTTTCTATCTTTGTTAGCCCTCTACTCCCTTGTTGTAGGTTCGGTATCATCCAACGGGTTTCTTGAAGATTCGGCTGCAGCTCGACTCATTTCTTTTATAAAGTCTTGGTGACGAGCCTTCCAATGGATCCTGTCAACCATCGAGGGTCGGTAAGACATAGCATATTGTATGAATCTGGGGTTGAAAGGTGAGTTGATAGAGTTGTGGGATCAACTCGCTGGTGAGAGTGACGCGGGGTAGCGTAACACACAAACTTCCTTAGATTGCTTGGACTCGCCTGTCTTGACTCACTAGACAGCTGTTGAACTCGCTGAGAGAGCTTCAAGTGAAAGAAAGTAGACTTCTAGAGAGAGAGATGTTGTGGTGTGAAGAAGAAGTGTGAGACGAGCCTTGTATTTATAGATGGAGGCGAGCTTAGGATTCTGCTTGGCTTGGGGGAACAAATTCTGACACAAGTATTCGCAAAACCATGTGCCTCGTCGGACCCACTCCTTAAACAACCTCAAGACCAGGCACAAGTTCTCTGCTTGATTCTCCACTATTCGTTCCAACCCACTCGCTGGTACACTAGCCAACCATGGTTAGGTAAGTTGACTCAACCTTCTAGAATCTCTAAGTAGGCTAAACTTCAAGCCTAACTCGCTAGTAGGCTTCAAACTCAGCTTGATGGAACTCAGCTCTGCGGCCCAACTCGCCTGGTAGACCTCAAAATATCTTAGTAGCCTTGGGTAGTTGTGTCTAACTCGCTGCTCGGACTAGCGAGTACTGTTCATGTAGCCCAAAAAATTTCCAGTCCGATCCACAACTGCTC
This sequence comes from Lepidium africanum, assembly GCA_900406405.1. Classification (NCBI taxonomy): domain Eukaryota; kingdom Viridiplantae; phylum Streptophyta; class Magnoliopsida; order Brassicales; family Brassicaceae; genus Lepidium; species Lepidium africanum. The sequence goes on along the minus strand of OVAX01000717.1, from coordinate 9,285 downwards.
AGTGACTATTCCTTTCCCTTTTTGATTGATTTCCTGCATGACAAAAACATAAAAAGCAAGAAACATATATCTAGGGGAGGCTTAGTATGAGCTAATCACTGATTTTTGCAAGATCAAACCAAAATAGCCAGAGAGAATAGATGATGCACTAGAGTGAGCAAGTAGGATGAGCAATAAGGGATCATTAGATTATTCTCCATGATATGTCCCTTATGTCATCACTCACTCAGTACATCATCATCAACCTAGTATGCAAGCTCTATGCTTAAAGACTAAATGACCACACAACCAAACATAAACAAACGTTATAGAAGTGTAAAGCAAAGACTGAAAAATTTAAAGCAAAGGATATATACAAAGGATATTCATGGGATTGCCTCCCAAGTGCACTTGTTTAGTTACTCAAGCTGGACTCATCACACTTTGAGCTTAGTGTGGTGTTGTAAGGGAAACCAGAGTTCCCTTTTTACCATTTTCATTGGCCTTGTCACCATTAATCTCACTGATAGTAAAGCTTTGGCCTTCAATTGTTGGTCTCCTTGAGTCATCCCCATTCAGATCAAATTCCATCTTGACATCCTTTCCAAGATTCAGCTCAATATTCCTCTTCTTGACATCAATCACAGCTCCAACTGATGCTAGAAATAGCCTTCCTAATAGCAGTGGATCATGAGGCTCTTCATCCATGTTAATCACTATGAAATCAGTGGGAACTTCCACATTGATGATTCTGATAGGCAAATTCTCCAACAACCCATGAGGAAGATGTGTGGTTCGATATGCCAAGATGAGAGAAACCTTGCATGATTTGTAGTTGGTGAAACCCAGACTCTTGGCTACAGTGAGAGGCATCAAGCTTATAGAAGCTCCCAAGTCACAAAGCCTTTTCTTGAAGTCAAGGTGACCAAGAGAACATTGCAAAGTGAAAATCTTTGGATCTTCTAGCTTCTTTAGCACAATCTTAGCTTGAGCCACAACATTACACTCATAAGACTCAATTGCCATCCCTTCAGCAGCTTTAGTCTTTTCTTTAATAGCATCATTGAGGAACTTCTTGAACTAAGGGATTAAAGCAAATGCATCCAAAAGCGAGATCTTAAGTTCAACCTCCTTCATTTGATCATCAAATAACTCTCTGTACTTAACCACTTGATCTTTCTTTAAACGTGCAGGGAAATGTGATCTAGGTTTATCAACAGGGGCATTGGGAGGTATAGATGAAACAGCTGGGTTTTTTGTGTCTGGAAGCTCAACTCGCCGGTCTGACTGGCAAGGCTAAGTAGCGAGTTGGCTTGCTGGGGGTGATTCCTCAGCTTGTTTTCCCTCCCCTCCTCGGATCACACTGTCCTCAGTGTTCTTTGTCATCTCAGCTCTTGGTGGGAGTGCTTTACCACTCTAAAGTGTGATAGACTGAATGGTGTATTCCTTAGGATTTTGAACAGCTTTTCCTGATAGTTGGCCTGTAGTCTTCACAGAAGAAGAAGCTTGCTGGCTCTCAACATACTTAAGATTATGCGAAGTATCAATCCGTTGGTGCACTTCTGCAAATTTCTTGGTGAACTCAGCAGCTTGAGTGGTTTGGCCTTGCCGGATTTGCTGAAGAAGCTCCATGATGTCTGGTGAATCTTTTTGTGTAGGCGCTGAAACTTGTGTCACACATGGTGCTGGCTGGAAGCTCTGATGGTACTGATTTTTGGGGATCCAAGCTTTGGTAGCTTTGGGTGAATAGACTTGATCTTGAGGATTTTCCACATTGGTGTTCCTATATGAGAGATTTGGATTATGCTTCCAATTATTCCATTGCTTGGGACCTCCCTGATTTTGAAGAAATTGATCTCCTCAACCTGGTCATCCTCCTCATCTTGAATCTACTCCTCCTCTACAAGGTTTACTTGCTTGTGATGAACCAGCAACAACTTGTTCAACTTGTCATTCAAAGTTTTCAGCTCTTTCCTACTTACAGAATCAGATTCTCCTGACCCTCTTACTGTGCGATAATACTCCTCACCATATTGGCCATCAGCAAGTGCCAAGTTCTCAATCAAAGCTCTGCCTTCCTCCACATCTTGGTTTAGGAAATTACCATTGCTGGCTTTGTCTAATAGCATTCGGAGCCTTGGGTGAACACCTCTATAGAATTGGTTGAGAATAGTTTCTTCAGGGAAACCTTGATGTGGGCATTGGGATTAATAAGTCTTGTACCGTTCCCATGCTTCAGCCAAGGATTCGTTGCTGGTTTGAGCAAAGTTCGAGATTGCATTCCTCAGCTTGGCTGTTCTGGAGGTGGAGAAGAATTTAGCAAGAAAGACTCGTTTGCAATCAGCCCAAGTAGTGATTAACCCCTAAGGATGGTGTTTCTCCCATATATGAGCTTTATCTCCTAGCGAGAATGGGAATAGGCGAAGCTTCAAAGCATCTTCAGAGACACCATTGATTCTTGTTAGACCACATACCCTCTCGAATTCATCAAGATGATCAAGTGGATCCTCTACTGGCAGACCATGAAACTTGTTGTTCTGAACCATAGTGGTCAGTTCACTCTTGATCTCAAAGTTGTTGTTTGGAATTGGTGGAGGTCGAATTCCATGCCTCTGAGTGTGAATATTGGGTGCATCACCAGATCCAATATGTCTAGGCCTTCGAGGTTGGGGCTGAACCGGTGGAATGAGGTGGAGTGGTGGTGGTGTTCCATCAGTGGAACCTTTAGGTGTGGTGTTATCATTTATCTCCGCTTGTTCTTTGTTCTGAACCTCAATCTTGTCCTTTTGCTCTCTTAGCTCTCGTGGAAGCAAATAGATGTTGTCTAGATATGTGAACAAATTCTGATTTCCTTTGGATTGGGTATGAGGCATCAACTCAAGAAAACAATCTGGAACAACATAACTCTTTGGGGAGTGGCGAGTTGCAGGTGCAAGAGTCAAAGTTTGGTGCATAAAGTAGTGCTCCTCATCAGTGACTGGCGAGTTGACCTGAAACGCACCAAAAACAGAAGAGACAAGGCTGCAACACCTGTTATTAAGTAAGAACAGCAAACACTTGATCTCAAAAAGCTTAAAACCCAGAATGTAGCAAACAATACACTAATTTGGCAACGACACCAATTTGATAACATGATTTTTGCTCTCTTTTAGTTATCAAATCCTTATAGCATATAAGGTATCGAACCAATAGTGGCTGCTAACACTAAGGATATGGAAAAGCAGTTCTGATTTAAGCAAATCTATTCAAGAAATTGTCACAAAATCAGAATAGGCAAAACAGAGCAACAAACAGAACAAACAGAGCAATAACATATAAACAGAGCATAAGCAAAACAGAGAAATAAGCATAAAACAGAGTAACACACCAGATGCAATAGATGATGAAGATGGGTTCATGAGGAGAGTAGAGTTAGTGATCTCGGTTTAACCATGGGATTCAGATCTTATCTAGCAACTTATTAGGCAAATCTAAGGCTAAGGATTCAAAGACCAGACAATCAAAGCCATTCTCATGATCATTGATTTCTCAATCCAAGTGTGACCTAACCCAAATCTCTTGGTGATTACACACTCAGATTGGCATGGAGAAACAATCCTAAACGGCCAACTAATCCTCTGAACAACCAATCTCTTGGGTTAGAAAAGCCAATCCTAGATCAAACTTAGCCAAACATTTCATCAAACACCTTCTAGGCAAGAAAGCTACAAGTCATATTTCAAGTGATCAAGTTGAAACAAGCATTAAGATCATTCAATCTATCAAGATCTATGGCAGAATTTACACAAACAAGAAGGAAATCTCATGATCAAACCTAAATCTACTCCATCTCCTCACAAAACCCTAAGCTAACTACTCACTAAACATGATGGGATGCACAAACTCATACATAGAAATGAAAGACATAATGAAAAACAACAATAAAAACTGAAAACAAGATTAACTAACTAACCAAACTTGAGATTTAACAAAGATCAAAAGTTTTCATCAAAGAGGAAAAGAGAAATGAGAATTAGAGAAAAAGTGCTTTTAGATCTTGCCAAAAGGAGTAAAAACTTGGTTACAGCGTTTTTGCTAAAAAGGGGTATTTATAGATCCCCAAAAATAAAACCCTAGTTTGAGTCAACAAAAATAAAAGTGGTCAACAGAATGAAGTCGGTGGTCCTTGCCTCGCCACTCACTGGTGAGTCAGAGTGGCGAGTGGGGCTTTGCTTCTTGAGTCTTCAGCATTCTTCAGTTTGGGGGTTGTGCAACGAGTTCGGCTTGGGAGTGCTGTAATTCGCGGTCTAGCTTGGTCACTCTTGACTATACTCGCTGGTTGGGTAGACGAGTAGGACTGGGGAGTCAGGGTCCAGCGTCAGCTCCAGAGCATCCTTTGTCCATGTTAATCGTCTGAGCTCAAACTTTGACATCCTGTGCTCCAAAACCACTGTGTTTGCTCCCAGATAAGCTCATAAGTACTTGAATCACTCCCAATGCAGTATGCACGCAAAATGATCCTAAAGGGACTCTAAAGTGCTAAGACTATGACAAGATTGAATGCAAATAATGATGATTGATGCATCTAAAATGGCCTAAAATACTGATACATCATGTTGCCAATTCGCAGGACCAAGTGTACCTACCTTAACCACAACAAGCTCAACCCAAGGCATATGTTCCAAAGAAACAATATCAGAACAGTTTCCACTCGGTTCCCACTGTACCACTAGGGTACTAGCCTCAACAACCACAACCTCCACCTAAAAAGACTTCGGATATGATAAGTATACTCCAATAAATTCTCCAAGGTCAGTCTTCTAGTGCCACAAATATGGACAAGAAGTTTGCTGAGTTCCATACCAGGATTGAGAGCTCATACAATGATCTCAACTACAAGTTTGAGACCCTTAACTCTAAGATTAAGTATATGGAGAGTCAGCAAGCATTCTCTTCCCATGTGAAGACTAATAGTCAGCTTCCAGGAAAATCAGTTCAGAATCTAGAGAGTATAACGCAAGTGCTATTACACTTAAGAGTGATAAAGAATAACCTACTTATGTAGGAAATACTCCAGTCACTGAGGTTAGTGACATTTAGGGTGTGAAGGATTGCCAAAACACTGAAAAGCCCAAAAAAACTACCTCTGATGTTCAACTCGATGTCATGCTTGAGGTCCTAGGTCGATTTGAGTATTCTCGAACACCAAAACATGTTGTCTCAAAGGACAAAGAGCCACAAATCATTCCCTCACCTTACAAGCCTCCACTGTCATTTCCTGGAAGGTTTAAGAAATAGTTAGTTGAGAAGTATAAAGCTCTATTTGACAAGAAAATGAAGAAAATTGAGTTGAAAATGCTTATCCTAAATATCATTATGCTTGTGCCTCCTTATAAGAAATTTTTGAATGATACAATTAAGGAGATGACCAAAGAAGTGGAAGGCGTGGTAGTTTTGAGTCATTAATGCAGTGCTATAATTCAGAGGAAAGTGGTTTGAAGAAGCTAAAAAATCTTGGTACCTCAACCATTCCATGCTCTTTAGGTCCATTAGCTTTCAATAGATGCCTTTGTGATTTATGAGCATCTCTCAGTTTGTTGCCTCTTTCAGTTGCCAAAAGGTTAGACTTTAATAATTACAAGCCTTGCAAGATATCTATAATGCTTGCAGATACATCAGTAAAAATCCCACATGGATGTCACAACAACAATTAAGGAAGGTTTAACCTCAAAGAGCCAAGAGCTGACTATTTTCAAACCTAGTTTGACGTCCAGCTCTATGTGCAAGGTCGAGCTGAACACGTGATGAGTGCTATATTTGTTGCAGCAACACAATTAAAATCAACATATGCACTACAACTATGTAACTGTGAGCACTTGAGGTTCGATCCCACAGAGAACTAGGATTGGCGACAATAGGAATGGAAGATTCTTTATTAAGCTATAGAGAATCAAAAGAGAATGGATATGGTGAACCAAGAAACTAAAAGCAAACTTAAACAAGCAAAGAAGCAAGCATGAAACATAAACCAAAACAAAAGCAAATTAAACTAGCAATGCAATAAGTAACAAGCTAGACAAGCTTGACAAGCAACTAGCAACAATCAAGATTAAACAAACGAATGGTAATAAGAAATGGAAAATTGATTTTGAGCAAGCAATGGAACAATATATGCAACAAGGATTCAGTAAAGCTTAGCCTAGGGCATGAAACAAAACATTCAAATGCTATACTAACCCACCCTCATGGCATTAGCCTATATTATAAGCAATCAATTAGACTAAACTCTCATTTGTCCAATCCAAAGCCTAAAATGCATTAAACACAAGTTCACAAAGACCATTTAACTCCATAGCATCAGTCTCTCGAAGGCTATGGAAGAAAAATCCTAAAATAGGCTCTCAGGAATTTCATCAAACACCTCTCGGGCGATGAAATTCCTAACATCAATCTTCAAGTGATCAGCAAGAATCAAGCATTAAGACTTCTTAAATAGGAGGTAACTAACAACTTAAGCATAATTGAACCATTACTCAACCTTAGATCTAGCCAAATCCTAAAACCATTCTATGAAACTACTCACACATCATTATGGAAATAAAAGCTAAAGCAATGGAAATGATAAACATAATGAAAAAAAAGATGAGAATAAGCAAAGAGATTCTTCAATTGATTCAAAGAAATGATCCAAGATGAATTATCCAAATGAATCTCAAAATTCCTCTTAAATTTCTCAAGAACAAGCTAAGAAAGGAAAAAATAATTGGAAATTAAGAATAAAGTGGCTCTCCTTTTTTTTAATAATCTGATTCCATATATTTATACCCCTTGGAATTAGGTTTGAAAAACCATAAAAGTAAACCGGGTTGACCCGAGATAAACCAGATCAAACCATAAAAAAAAATCTGAAAATATCAAGTGTGGCTCGTTGGCATCGGACCGTGAATCGAGGGTCTTGGTCGTGGCTTTATACTCTGCAAGGCAGCATCGGACCACATATTGAGGTGATGGGTCGAGGCACTGGGTCGAGGTCGTGGTGTTGAGGCTTCGGATTGTGGCATCGGGTCACTTCGAGGATGTTGGTCGAGGCACTAATGCATAAATTTACACAAAGTGAATCTAAAGTGATACTAAATGCAAACTATATGAATGAATGTGATGCAAAATGATGATGAAAAATATGCCAACAAACACATATATCAACTCTCCCGGACTTGCCTTTTGCTTGTCCTCAAGCAACCAAACTACAAGACAAAAGAGGAGGTTTGGAAATACGAAAGTACGAAGGGGAATTTCTTACCTAAAAGCAAGCAACTCATCAAGCTAAGGTTGTAATCCACATGTAAACCTTCATCTTCTAAGAAACACCACAATGTACTCACATCACTTAGCATTCAATTCCGAGATGTCTTGCACCCTAAACCAATTTCTAGGCTCTTGAATTGATTCCTTTTTTCTAATAGTGCGGGCTTCTAAAGTGACTTGAGATCAAGGAACATCTGGTTCTACTTCTTGAGCTTAGCATGGTATAGATTCAATTAAACACATTTATCATTTCTTATATTAGTTCAATTTAAGCACAAACTCATGGTCTTTGAATCCACAACCGATCATTGGTCTACTTCACGCCCTTTTTAAGGATCCACACCAATGGGAGGGTTGCTTCATGTTCTACTCTCCGCTTTCTCAGTGAGACACGAAAATGTACGGGTTTACGCACATTTCCCACTCACTTCATGTATCGTAGAATGAGTTGTATTTTGAAGAATGATTACCTTTAGTTATTTGTCATACTAAGCTCAAAGAAGGAAAGCATTCAATGCATCTCAAGGCCCTAAATCGGCAAAGGAAGTTCAATCAAAGAAATTAATTCAAGCTTACTCAAGACATAGCACAAGCATAGGAATTCCGAGTGAATGATCTATCAATTTTCTAAAGGACACAACTTAGGTTCAAATAACTAACAATGGTTACTAACCGAAAACCTAACGAATTGTTCACACAAAGCAAGAGAATTCTCAAAACCGAATATGAAAGCCATGATGCAAACTTAAATGATTATAAGACTCAATTTTATTATGAAATGAAAATTGTAAACTACATGCTTATTTTGTGCTTTTTTCAAATTTTTTTTATATGCAAAACAAAAAATGACTCAAAAAAATGAAAAACAACACAACTAAAATCATCATTAGCAACTAAGTCCTCTCCCCCAGACTTACTTCTCACCATCTCGGTGAGAAAGTAAATACAAGAAAGAGAGACCCTAACAATGAAAGCAAAAATGCAAAATAAAAATAAAAACTATATACAAAGGTTGGTGATTGGTGATATACATGCATTTTATCCCATTTTAGCTGCCACAATTCACATCCGTTTGCATTCATTCTCATTGCATATTCAACATTTTAGAGTCCTTTTAGGCTTGCACTACATTCATTTTGCATACACGTTGCATTTGGAACATCTCAGGTACCTTTGAGCTTATTGGAGCATTCTGGAGTGGATTTGGCACAAAGACTGCAAGGATCAGCCTAAGACAAAGCGCCTGAACAGAAGACCTTGCAAACTAAAGATTTCACACACTTCTTCAGTTCAACTCGCCACTCAAGCTTGCCAGTCAGACCAGTGAGTGCAACGAAGAATAACCAAGCCAAACTGCAGAGTGAAGCATTCGCAACCTGAACTCGCCTGGTGACCAGCATCGCTGAGCATATTGGAAGTGCAAGTATCCTGAAGGCCAGAGTTCAATTCGCAGCCTGAGCTCGCCTGGTGACCAGCATAGCTGAGCATATTGGAAGTGACTGAAGCTGACTGCTGAAACTCACCACCCTGACTCGCTAGTAAGCAGTGAAGCAGCACCAACCGACTTCATTCTTTTGACCAACCTTATCTTATGCTGACTCAGACTAGGGCTTTTATTTTGGGGATATATAAATACCCATTAGAACGAAAAATGCTGTAACCTGGTCTTGACCCCCTTTTGGCAAGATCCAAAGCATTTTTCTCTTAGTTTTTGCTACTTTCATGTTTAATCTCTTTTGATACAATGAAAATCTGAGTTTTTTTTCTTTGATTGAATCTTGTTTATCTTTCTTTCTNTTGAATCTTATTTATCTTTCTTTCCACTTTCTAATTTTGCACTTTATTTCATTTTCTGGGTTTATGCAATTGTTCATAGTTGGTGAGTAGATTCTATTAGGGTTCTTGAGGAAATGAGTTAGATTAGTGCAGATCTAGGGAATTCCAGGCTTGGTTAAGGGTAGTCATGTTTAGATCTCTTCAGTTTAGGTGGTCTTCATGCTTATTCCAACTTAGCTACTTGGA